>JAODUG010007812.1:20094-49078 GCA_027564795.1 Aphredoderus sayanus | reverse complement strand
TCTGGCTGACTGCCACTGACTCTGTAAGTAATTTGATTTACAGTATTATAATACTCAGTTGAAGGCCTACAATACAGGTCAGGGCTTCTCCTCCTTGATTGGTTGAGCTAATTTATCTTGCCTGTCAGTCACGTGAATGAAGGTACAGCCACAACAGGACAGTGTGTTAACGCTCCTGTTGTCTTTATAATATCTTATTGGGCCACCAGGCGGCGCCATCTGATTGTGTATGATTGTGTGGTTCTCTTAATTGTCAGTGGTGTATGTATTTATTTCTTCATTAATTATTTATTTACCTTTTTCTTTTCTTGTGCCTTTTATTGTGCCGGGCTAAACTCACACCTTGTTGTGCCAGCAGTGTGTGTAAGCTGTAGAATTAGGATTTGCGCCTTCTATCTGCCACAAAGAGGTACTGCGTTGGGTCAGTTTGATCCGGAGAACAGGAGAGTTAATGGCATGCACTAATAAGGACTCCACGGAAGGAGCAGGGAAAGTGGGGGTGTGCGTTTTCGAGTTGTTTTCAAAATCATGCTCTTTCATTATTTTAAAGCTGGCTGAAACTCTCATATCTCACCTACAGTAGCTTTTTTACCAGCACCTCACACACAATTGTTGCCAATACAAAATGACCAACTAAATCATACATATTATAATAAAATATTATTGAAGGTACTGGCTTTAAACTTGAAAAACGGGAGAAAAGGTAGGCCTAATATTTTTCTTATACGTCGTTGTTAATAACCTGCTGTATATTTCTATCTGATAAAATAGTATTCACATATCTGCCCTGTATATGCCCCATTGTTGGTTGCATTGCCTCTTTCTCATAAGCCATAGCACAACTATCCTGTTGCCTTGGCTACTGGTGTGTCAGGGGACTCAGTTCTGATACAGTGTATGATGAAGCAGTAGGGAAAGCAAGAATGACTGGAAATGGCTTTTTCTCTAAACCCCACATTAATCATTTTTTACCAGGCACTAAGGGTGTACTGCCCATCCTAAACATGACAAATGAAACAAATCGTAGCTACTTTCTCTCCGTGAACCAAAGCTTATCAGCTAATTCTATTTACATTCCTATCACTGGAAGCATAATACAGACAGCATGAATAATATTTTCTCAGTGATGTTTATGTGGAGCTGACAATGGGAAACATTTAGCAAGACCCCTCAATACAACATTAACATGTGGTGCCCATTCTGGGGGGAAATGCTGTGAATTCTCCAAATGGTTAACAAGGTATGTTTGCTTTAATTTTGGCACCCTCAAATATAAATAAGGATTTTTTTGACAACCAGATCTTTCATCTCTACAGTCAGGGCTGTACAAATGCCTTTTTCCCTATTTACTGTCTAAGGCCTAACAAGTGCTTCTATCCCCATTGCTCAATGGCCCAGAGATGAATGCGATGCTAGGTTTGATTTCTTTTAGTTGTCTATCTGTGTCTAAGCAAGTGTGCGCACTCACACACACACACACACACACACACACACACACACACCTTAATTTCTCTCTGTGACCAACATTTGCAATTCCTTACAGTATGTTTTATTCTTGTATAACATACTGTCTATACTACATGTATTATTCCATTCTGTGGAATAACAAGAAAGCCTTCATGGTCGGAGGCTTTAGGAGTCCCGTTATTCCTTGGGGGGAAGCTGCATAGCCTGTGTGAAATGGTCTCATTATCCAGGAAGCCCATTGGAAAGCAAGACAAACTGGAGCGTGCAGCCATGGTTATGGAGGTGGGGGATGGCGGGGGAGATTTTTAGCGGCAGAGCAGGGAGAGATTTTTAGTGGCAGAGCAGCAAGGGAGAGACTGTTAATCTGATTGAGGGGAACTGCAAACACACTAAAAGTGGAATGGGAACTTCGACGGGCTGTGGTTTGTCAAGCGCCACTCGAACCTTGTGCTCAGTCCAACTTTATATGGCTGCCACTGGAGGAAATGCATAACTCTGTCAGCGAAGGAATCGCCTACACACACCCACAAGCGCACTTCAAACAAACATGGCCACAAAGACACACATTTGGGTATATTAAACATGTAAAAGTGATAACTGGGATTAGATTGTTCTTTTTATTATGGTACTAGCAGAACATGCCACCAACTATCTATTCACAGTGACACATTACAATACCAGAACCTTTCTGGTATTTAGGCAAAAACATTGTCAGGATTGAATTACATATATTTGTAATATACACACTATATATATATATATATTACCAATATATGTCATTCAATCTTGAAAAAATATTAGCCATTAGCCAGGCTGACATGCTGCTCTCGTTATTTTAAAGAATGTTGTTTGCTTTCAAATACTAGTGTATGACCTATTCAGCTCTTGTACTTATACATGTATGTCACTTATGTAAGTATGTATGTCTGTCTGTAAGTCAGTAAGTATGTCACAGATACAAGTGTCTGCTAAATGTTATAAATGTAAATGTTAGCAATGCCACTGCAAGCAGGCTTTCATACTGGATATATTTGTGTTTATTTGCACGTATGGTGCACAGTGATTTAATAGTGTGCAAGGTATGGTGCTTCCAGTCACAACCTCCTGAGCGAAATTGTAAATTAATGTTTTGGGGGCCAACACAAGGTGCTCCCAGCAAAATGCAGCAAAGAGAAATGCAGGACTTGAAATGTATTCAAATGTTTCCTGGCAACAATAAGTTTCAGTCAGATTAAAGAGTGCTTGTATATAAGCCTCCAAAAAAAAAAAAAACTCCCTATCATGGTGATCTAGTTAGGTTAGGTTATCTCATATTTTTCTCTCACGGTATTTGAAAACAATTTGTCAGTAACGCGGGCATGGAATAAGCTTTAATTTCATATAGTAATTATGAAAGTTATATTTCAGTTCCATGTCATTTTATTTATTTCTAGTATGCTGCTTATAGAAACATAATGGGTGTATTTGAAATGTTAGTTTTAACCCTTCCGCTGTCCTAAGGCATTTCAGCAGACTACCAGCAGAGGCAGCCAACCACGGAATGTCATATGTCCGTGTTGTGGTTGACGCCTGCTACTGGTGAGTGCACCGGGTCATTTTGACCCACAGGACAGCGGGAGGGTTAAACTATATACGCCAATAGACACTTTGTAAGGTAACACATGCTGTTAAAGTCCTTTTCATACAGTATACTGTATACCAGTGCAGAATACCTGAATGAAATGTACCTAAATAATAAAGACCTCTTGCCTTTCTATGAAACCCCTATGAAAGGGTCATTTGACAATGAGAGTAAAATTGATGATAATGAAAAAATGCTACTCCTGTTATAGAATACATACAGTAGATTCTAACACATTCCCATGGTATTGCCTATTGTGCTCATAAAGCACAACAACAAGCATTTTTAGTTTTTTCGTATGTGAGCAGTATTTATTTGAAGTAACTATCTTTAAAACACGAAAGCCATGTTTATCAGTCCTCCAGAATGGACTCTTCGGGGTTTCTTGCGGGTTACTGTGTATGGGGAATAAATAGAAACACCCATATTTATGTCTGGTCCAGCTCAAGCTAAACGCTAAAATGTCCCTGGAATAGTGCACGTCACGGAAGTTCTGAGGAGGCACTGCACACTTCCTTATCCTGTGTTATGTTAGGGCGGAAGGGGTGTGGTCAGGGCTTCAGGGCAGCTGTGCCTGGATGGATGGGATGATCTTATTTCTGACCATTAGCCTTTAAGACACTGCGATGGCTATTACATGCCTGTCCATTCCCTCCTGTCCTCTCTGTTCTATGAATCGCATTTCATTGAAACTGCAGGAAATTGCATGTGACTCTTGCCTAATGACTGGTCCGTGCGCATAATAGACCTGTACAAATTATGCAGCATCCCTTTGTCCTGTCTGACAGAATTGTTCTCCTGCCAATAACACCAGTGCAAAGGGAATTTATTAATTGAAACACAGACAATAGGGAGACGATAAGCTTTGACACAACTGTTTCCCTCTCACTGTTCAGTTGTGCAAAGATGTTTGCAGCAGCTCATACTTTACTTTACCATGGTATTTTCTCTCTATTCTGACCCCCTGCCCCCACTAATGTTTGTGTTCCGCCACATAAACCTATATATTATAGTATAACATTGTTGTTAAGAATGTCTGAGTGGATTTCCTTTTAAGAGTATGACCATTCACTCTGAAACAAAGAAGCAGTGTTTGTTATATCTCTCAGCCTGTTTGCTATATTTGGTTTGTTTCTTCTTTACCCTCAATCAGCTCTTTGCTGTCTTGTTCAGAGAGGTAGTGTGAGAGGTGTGTGTGGACACACACATATTGGCATAGTATTTTTGCCTTAGCAACCTCCACATGATGGCCTCAGAAAGTATTGACTCTAATGGTTCATACCCTGGCTACCATCTTTTTCAGGGGCTGTTGATACGCAACATCATATATTCCAATGAACATTATCACTGCAACCACGAGTAAACAGAATATTTCAAAATATTGCCATGGAAACTGAAGCAAATGTACTCTGTGTTACATGGCCCCCTGTCCGTAACCAATATCCCAGCTATAATTTGCATTATTAAACAATAAGCCCTACTGTATATCATAATAATTATAATACCCAATGCTCACTTTCTATGGTTATTATTATATACAGTACACTGTATATAAAAAAGAAAGTAAATGGAGGTTTAACAAAACAACCATATTGTATTGTTAATCATGCACATATTGCAAGTGTGCATTCATAATTGTGAGTATGTGATCTCACTATTGTATGTGGTCAGAGGTTTAACAGAAGTTATTTTGTGCTTTTAAAATTCAGGCCTGATATTTCCCATGTTAATGGTCAAACAAGGTGACAGAGTAACAAGCCCTGACCTTTCAGAAAGTGGCTTTATTGAGACTTCCAATGCCCCAGGACACTTGTGCCTCCACCATGCAGTGAACAGTCAATAAATTATCACCGTGCCGGAGGATTAAAACTGTATCCACGGAGACCAGATCTCATCCCCACACCTCGGCTGTAAGCTTATCTGTCTTCTCTTCATAGACAACGTCTCAGCTGTCCAGGGTTATGAGTTCCCTAAATCACCACTTTGCTCTCTCTGATAAATGTTTAGCATGGGGGTATATATTCTAACACACAGACAGCGCAGATTTATTGAGACCATGAATCATTTATGTAATTCACACGGGGATGGTAATGAGAGTTACCCCCTACAGGAGCAGAGGAAGACAGTCATCCGAGGTCTGTGGGGAGGACAGCATTAGGGGGAGTGGCAAAGAGGAGGTCCAGACTACCCAGTCGACGCCTGTCTGCCAGCCTGCCAGCCTGCCTGCCTGCCTGTCTGTCTGTCTGTCTGTCTGTCTGTCTGTCTGTCTGTCTGTCTGTCTGTCCGCCCAGCACCGCCCTGCCATGGGAAAACAGAACAGCAAGCTGAGACCAGAGGTCCTGAACGACCTCAGGGAGAACACGGAGTTCTCGGACCACGAGCTGCAGGAGTGGTACCGGGGCTTCCTCAAGGACTGCCCCACAGGTCACCTTACCGTGGAGGAGTTCAAGAAGATCTACGCCAACTTCTTCCCGTACGGCGACGCCTCCAAGTTCGCCGAGCATGTCTTCCGCACCTTCGACACCAACAGCGACGCCACCATCGACTTCCGGGAGTTCATCATTGCCCTGAGCGTGACGTCTCGTGGCGGCCTGGAGCAGAAGCTCCGGTGGGCCTTCAGCATGTACGACCTAGACGGAAATGGCTATATCAGCCGAGCAGAGATGCTGGAGATTGTCCAGGTAAGGGGACAGATTGTATTTCTTGTCGGTATGTGTCTTATCAGCATCAGCATTTGTTTGGTACGTTCCCTCTTCCAACCCAGCTTGGAGTTCTTGTGTTCCTGAATGGATAATTATGCAATGCAGGTCAGAAATAGACCAGAAATTATGTAATACAGCCTACAAATCTTGTGAAATGGAAAAAAAAGTGAAGATAAAGTAGTTTCACTGGTTTAGTAGTTGCTCTATCAGATGTGAAGATAACTGTTATCCAGAAAACTTACCAAATGCAAACAGTCCATATTAACTCTATTATTAATAGTATAGTCGGTAATTAATAAGCGAGAATTATATAAAACATATAGAAATACAATGTATTATTTCAACATCTTTTTTTGTGTTTATTTGAATACTTATGTTTTAGACTTACATTTTGTTAATAGCTTCACCAATGGTATTGGAGGTTGCTCATTGTTTTTCCATTGTGGCTTTAGTATGGTGTACCAAGCAGCATCTGAGCATTATCAATATTGGCTCAATTTGTTGTGTTTGAACATACAAATGAATGTGGAAAAATACAGCTCCCCTGTTAAAATATAACTAATACAGCTCTCCTTTAAATGTAACTGCTTTACTTAAGCCTTTTTCTTTTCTTCCAGGAAGCTTTCAGCTCACTAAAGCATCATTTGATAAGGTGCAGTGTGCAGATTAGGATATAGAAGTAAATAATTTTTACACTGATATTTTGCTCGTGTATCAAGAGAGTTAGGAGGACAAATGTAGAGTCACTTTTAATTCTAAGCAGTTAGCCATACAATTCCCAGGCATTATGTAAACATACTGTATTCCCGTTCACTGTATCTAGATTTTGGTGTCTGTTACTTATATTGTCTTAACTGTCCTTGTCAGGCAATATATAAGATGGTTTCATCAGTGATGAAGATGCCTGAAGATGAATCAACACCAGAGAAACGAACTGATAAGATCTTCAGACAGATGGACATTGACAACGATGGTGAGACTGTTAGATAATATATGATCAGTTTTATAGTGCACATTGGTAGTTTTCCTGTTCAAAGCAGAAATGTAAGGGTAATTCCACCATTACTATGTTGTTTGAATCAGTGTACCTGATATTCTATATTGTCGTGATTTACCAAATTACAAGAATATTTAGAATTCTCGAGTATTTAAAAAATATTTGCTATAACCTCTGGCTCTGTTTACATTTGTGGATTCATGCATTTTTCATAAGCACACTAGCATTCCCCGGAGGGTGTTTGTGAATAAGTCTGGGAATTTTGAGAAACAAAATTGGTCATGATCTCATTCATTTTAAAAGATTTGCTAAAAGGTCACTTTTGTGATGTTTCTGAAAACATTTGTTAGTTAAGCTTGAGTTGCATTGTAATCCACTGCAATGACTTTCTCCTCACGGTCCGCTAGCTGTCTGTTGTGTGTGTGCACTGACAAATAATGATGTGTTCCTACACAGCCCTGTAAGTGGGAACACAAACAAAGTGGTGCAGACCGTACCACACTATAGTATTCCAGCCTTGACAATGCATGTCCTATTTGGAGGATGGAGCTTCTACAAGTGTACAGAAGGCAGAGGTGCATTTGTTTGGGTGTTGAGTTCAAATATCAATATTCTATCTCCAACATTACCAATTAATGCAGTTACAAATTTGAGTACCTAAAGAAGAGGCCCATAAAGCCCCATTAAAATTAACTATATTCTATGCATGTCTCATTCTACCATTGGCCATTGGCTTTAGTCTCAGATTCTAAGAGATACATATTTACATATTTGTACATACAGTACAGTTGTAAATGTACAGGTGACCCCACCCACTAAGTTGAATCCTTGCAACTGGAATATGTTGAAATTCTCTCACCATGACATCGTTTTAACAGATGTCTGCTACAAAATACAAAACAAAAATAAAATTGGAACCTGAATTGGTATCTATATCTCCACTTACACTGTTCAAACAGAACAAACAATATTTATGTCTTTGTGTGGAATTCAACTTTAGGGTTAGGTGAATAAATCAAGGTAATTTGAGTAAATACATTTAGATCACTTAATATTTGTGCAAATCTTCAATGACTCCATAGCTCTATTAGTCATTGTAGCCTTTATGTAACTATTTTAGCACTAGCCTACTGAATATCTATTTTGAGTGAAAGAAAATATTGTGGTGGTAGCAAAGGTATTGGCAACACTATAACGAGAGCACAAAAACAAAGAAAATATAGAGGCTTGACTAACACGTGTTTTGTTATAAAACCCCTTTGGGCGGTATGGAAAGTGATAGGAAAGATAGAGGCGAGAGAGATGGGGGAGTAACAGGTGGGTGGAATGGGAGAATAATGTAGCTAGCATCTGTAACAACATTAATAAGATGAACGATCTGCAGGCTTAACCTGCTGTTTATCACTTCATTTGAATAGATTCATTGTTCTATTTTATGCAATAAATGTCAATTTGTCAAAGTTGTGTGGTTTGAGACAATATCTGAAGTAGATAATATAAATTTGTGTAATCTACAATATTAACTCAAATGTTTATTTGAGCATATCTACAGTCAGGAGCATTGTGGTTATTACTAGATACTGAATGTATATCAGCTGAGTATAATATATTCAAGAACAATATTAAAGGAGCCCAATGTGTGGCACCCAATAACTGCATTTAAAAAAAGGTTGACAATTTGAAATAAGATTAGATTTGCAATGTCCTCCTGTATTCAAGCTAAACACTAAACCAAAACAGCAACAGCGCCATCTATGGGTAAAATAAGGTTGTTAACTGTTCTCTTGGGTTTGTTTTTACAGGAAGACTGTCTCTGGAAGAGTTCATTAAAGGTGCCAAAAGTGACCCTTCAATTGTCAGGCTACTACAGTCAGACCAGGGAACCTCTCGCCAGTTCTGAGGACACTTTGTACACACACACACACACACACACACACACACACACACAGGCAGTTGAACCTCCATGATACTCTACAATCATCACTAAAATAAGATTATTCTGTCTCCGTCCATACATAAACATGCATGCAATTAATTCCGACCACATAAATAAAAACGTCACAAATGCATGCTTTTTATATGCAATTCATGTTTTAAGTTTTACATTATACAATTGTTATATATTTTTTATTTATGCTACCCTTTCCAATTCATCAATTCGGTCAACTTACGATATTCTGTTTACATACACTTCTTGGAAATGTACTTGCCTTTTTTAAATATTTGACTTGCTTTGCTTCAGTGAAGTGCCATATTGTAAACTTGTAATGGTCAGATTATATACACATTAACATTTACAGGTATTATGACTATGTTACCATGAAAAGGAATTTACTTTGGCGTTATGCTGTAGTATTAGTGTTGCTCTTGTTGCTGGAAAGTGTGCATATTGTATTGACAATTTGCAGTAATACACTAACACTAATTCACAGTTGCTGCTCATTATGAGCAGTATGGTATTGCATGCGCTTTGTGGCCTGTGCATTTTCTATATTGTAACACAGTTTACATTAATAAGAAGCTGGTGGTTGTTTTATTTGTTTTTATTTTTTTTGTAACAAAAATTTCACTTTGTTTTCACAAAATTGAAATAAAAGTTGTGTAAGAAAAATCTACACAAGAAGTCCCAGTTACACTCACTCCCATACCCCCCGCCCCCCCCCATGTTCTGAACAAACAAAATCTAATACACTTCTTCCAACAAATGAATTAATTAATCAATTATTAAAACCAAAAGGAGTCACATTAGGTTGTACATTGACGTTTTATGGACAGGGTCACAATCTTTTGAAAAGGACAGGTTTTTAAGTGTGGCTGAAAACAAAAAATAAAATAAAAACTTAAACAGTGAGCGACTTCTCACGCCACCCCTCAAAGGGCGGGGCTTGTATAATTACACAGCGTCATGTAATGTTCAGAGTTCACTGCAAGGGCACCCCACCACCCAACCCCCACCCAGTGCCTCTGGCGACATACATGGTGCGAGAAGCTGCGAGAAGGTGTCTTGACGAGTCTCTTCTGGAGTATTTCAGTAACTGAGCCACCTCGCCTCCCATTCGTCCACAGGAGAAGGGAGGCGGGGTCACGCAGGGCCGGACCAGACAGAGCCGGATTGAACTAGACAGGTCTGGAATTGGGCCCTGCCTCAGCTGGGCTCACAACTCATCCTTCTCCAGGTCATCTAGGTCCACGTCGCTGAGGTCATAATCATCTTCTACAGGAAGCTGGCGATAACAAAGACATAAAATTTACAAATATTGGGGGGCCTTAGCATATCAGGAAAAAGGTAGCTTCTGAGGCCTTGCCTTATTATATTGATATTAGGGGATAGTAAATGCAAATCATAATATCTATACCACCATTGGCTGTTTTGTCCTCTACTCTTCATTAAAAATGTGTGAATATTCACAACTTAATCTAACAGACACTTGTGTTAACATGCTGCCTTTTTGCAGGACTTAAAAATAGAGCTTTTATTTATTGGACTGTCTCTCTATGCCAGGCCACCCTGGCAGCCAGCCACTTACCTCTCCATCTTTCCCATCCCAGGGTTCTACAGTGTTAATCTTTGGCAATGCCCCACCTCCGATGGTAGCAGTAGAGCCACGGCCCACAGATAAATCCCTAAGAGAAAAATAAATAAAATAAAATAAAAATAAAAACGAGAACAATTAGTACAGTTACATTAACCTGTCCATTGCACACTAACCCTCCTGCTGTCCTAAGGCATTTCAGCAGACTACCAGCAGAGGGAGCCAACCGCGGAATGTCATATGTCCGTGTTGTGGTTGGCTACCCGCTACTGCACCGGGTCATTTTGACCCATAGGACAGCAGGAGGGTTAATCAGTGATAGCATGGAAAAGGAAGACAATATGACAATAGAGCCCTCTACCTGAGGAACTCGTGAATTCCAGTCTCACTGAAGGAGCCCTTAAGCAGTGCAAACTTCATCTTCCGGGCATTGATGGCAGCCATTGCAGGATAGCCAAACCCACCGATGCCCAGAGCGGACTCCAGGTCCATCTGAGCTCCAGCTTCAGTCCACAGCCATCTGAGAAAGGCATAATATCCACCTGATGATTACTTCAGTTCTCTTCCTTGATTCACTCAAGTCACATTTTGTTTATTGTCCCTGGAAGAACATCTGATCTGTTACACTCACCCCCACATCTTCTTCTTGTATTTCTCAGCCATCTTCATCATCACCTCCAGGTAGCCATTTCTGCCTGAGGCACCTGTTGGGAGGCGATGCACAAATTAATTGCCGAGATAACCTAAAACTTAAAACGATTTCTGGCCATAAAGTGTAGCAATAAAAGGTACAGTATGTGAATTTACCATTTGCTGTGACAGAGTCTTGTGTTCTTTTACTGGATTTAGTTTCAAACTTTCAAAACGCATTCTCAGGTTTGGGTGGAATAATTCAGTACTACGATACATTTAATTTGGCACAGCTAAAGAAAACACGTCCCACCAACTGTGATTGTTGACACACTGTATGCCAGGGTATATTAGGGAGGGTGTATAATAGTTCCATTTCATTTTCTTTGGCTAAAGCGACCCTACAAATCACTCTCCCACCCGCCATTTTGCTTCTGTGAACACGCCACATTAATAGTTGCTTAAACTGTCCCGTGGCCTTTGGTCTGACCTGTGTCCAGGATATGTGGCAGCACTGCGATGACACACAGCTGGGCGTCTTCGCAAGTCTTCTTAAAGACATCCTGATTAAGGATCTGAGACAGAAACACCATGCACTCATTTTAGATGGGATACACAATTTATGTAAAGTTCTTTATCATCTTTCACCAATTGGTCACTGTTAATGTGAACCTGAACCTGAACCCAATCTGGGTGGAATGTGGACACCATTTCTAAGTGTTTTCCCCAAATACAGTACAAATGGTTTAACATGAAAGCTACTGCAGGGAATAAGCAGAAATGCGCCCGTTAAGCACGGTACTTGCTTTGAAGCACACAGAAATCTGTAAATCTCTCACCCAATTGGTGAACACTGCAAACACTGCCAAAACACCAAGATCAGCTTATTCACGTGCCCACTCACACACCCACCCACAGGCGCACTAACCTCCAGGAGCTCCGGAGGAGGTGCGTTGTCAGAGAACAGGTCCATAGCTCTGGCAATGATGTCAGAACGCGTGCGACCACCTTGGTAGTCCTCAGGCTCCTCTCCCTTACGGAAAACCTTGATGGTGGGGAATCCACGGATCTACACCCAAAAATATCCCTTCAGAATCAGGGTGGTCCATAATAGTTTCGAACAGTCAGATTTGACATAATATACGGATTGGAATTACTTCCAAATCCCAGATTTCACCCAAGGTGAAAACAATTTCTACACTAGACCCCAACAGGTCTTGAATTAATACATTTTCCGCTAAAGTCATTAGCAAAACATAAATGTTTAATTAATTAAATAAATAAATAAATAAATAAATAAAAGGGATACTACTATGCAGCTGTGTGTGTACAGGGGATTAGAGCTGGGGTCTTAGTTCTGATTCGGTGGCTAGTTTCTCTTTCTTACCCCATAGCGACTGGCTAGCCCCTGTTGTACAGTAGCATCCACAGCCCCCAGGTGGACTCTGCCCTTGGTCTGCTCCTTGACAGAAGAGGCTGCAGCTGCCCACTCAGGCTCCAGGCTGATGGCAAGGACATTGG
The DNA here is from genome assembly GCA_027564795.1 of Aphredoderus sayanus. Lineage (NCBI taxonomy): Eukaryota > Metazoa > Chordata > Actinopteri > Percopsiformes > Aphredoderidae > Aphredoderus > Aphredoderus sayanus. The sequence continues at coordinate 36,607 of JAODUG010007812.1, read as the reverse complement.
TTCATGTTTCAGTTTAATACATATTTTTAAATGCTTTAACCCTCCCACTGTCCTTTGGGTCATATTGACCCCAACGCACCTTTCTGTTCCAGCAGAAGGCATCAAACGCAACACGGACATATGATGTGCCACAGTTTGCGCCGTCTACTGGCGCAACAAGATAGTGCGTTTGAATTCCAAGGGCAACGGGAGGGTTAAAAACATTTAACCCTCGTGATGTCCTTAAAAATATGGTATTTGGCAACCTGGCGGCACCATCTGATGCTGTATGATTGTGTGTGTTTTTTTTAAATTGGCATTTCTTTATTAATTATTTCTTAATGTAGTTGTGTTGTTTTTTGTGTGCCTTTTAACCCTCCTGTTGTCCTCGGGTTTCAAACACACACCTTGTTGTGCCAGCAGTGCACATCATAGTCTGTGTAAACTGTAGAATTAGGTTTAGCGCCTTCTATCTGCCACAAAGAGCTAGCGATTCGGGTCAGTTTGACCTGAAGAACATCACCAGAGTTAAAGACAAAATTGCTTTAAAAGGGTTTCAAGTTAAATATTATCATACCTCAAGTTTAATATGAATCCCATTATATTTTATGAATGCAAGGAGCTGTATTCATTTCGGAATTGCAGGGAGTAAAAGTCGTTCTTTTAAATAAAAGGGATTACAGCATGTAGAGACAATAGGCTAGGGAGTACTAAAACACATGACACGTCACTGAAACACTGTTTGCACATGGCGACGACTCTGTAGTAAACCAACTCACTTCTTGCAGTGTCCACACCAGGGGGCAAAGAACTCCACCAGCCACACATCGTCGCTGGCCAGCACTATCTTGTCAAAGTTGTCGTCGGTGAGCTCCACCACGTCATTCTTGCTGCCAGCACTGCCACCACTCTGAGCAGAAGAAAATAAACATGGCAGCAATAACACATAACTGGTCATTACTTTAGCCAGTACCACCATTAATACATTTGGCCCTTACTGTCTCCTAATACCACCTTGTTAAAAGGTTTCTGAACATACTGTTTCTTATTTTAGAAAAAGGATAATGAAGCAAATTGGTGGTCGCAATGGCACTATACTGTTATGGGGTTTGGGAAGACTCGATTCAGAAATACAAGTTCAGATTTCACCACCGTAAATAGTTATACTCGCCAGCATTAGGCGTTGTTGTATTACACACTGCCTGGGTCTTCAGCGCCGCCCTTGTTTACTAAACTGTAGCTGTAACAATTACGGTTCGCCTGAAGTGATCAATGAAGCACCAAGTCGTCCAAAACGAGGACACTGTCAGTAGTTCCTCACCTGTCTGCTGTGGTCAGAGCCTCCAGAGCGTCCACTCATCCTGTCCTTAACCAGGGAGCGGAGAGCACTCAGAGCGCCATCAACAATAGCCTGGCTAGTGCGTCCGCCTGATGGGAGGAGAAATGCGCTTGTTTCATAAAAGGAACATTACAGCTAACTCAGCCGGATACAGTACTTTTACTCACTTATAAAAGGGAGCTGCTCAATTTATGTGTGTGACATTAACCATTTGGGTGGATACAGGATTTCAATAAAGCGATATGGGTGTTGCATTGGGTGTTGCATTGTTCACCCTCCATTGTTTCATAGACAGCTGTGTTTAAGCCAACAGTGTGCTGGGGTGGACATGTGGGTGTCTGACTGGGGGCACTAGAAGATAATAAAGGACTGTGCGTTTAATCTTATTCATTTTGCAACTTGGACAGTGACTTTTTTGACTCTCGAGCAAACTTTTTGGAGAAAAAGTCCTCAGCTTTTACAGTAGGGGGGGGGGGGGTTCACCAGGCACAACGCACTGGTGGGGACTACAGAGACAAAGTCCGTTTCAACAGTACAAAGGCACCTTGGTAGTCCTCTGGCTTGTTCTTGTTGGCTCCAAAGATCTTGATGGTGGGGAAACCTCTGACTCCATACTGGCCACCTAGGGACTTGTGCTGGTCTGCATCCACAGCGCCGACCTTTACGACACCCTGACGAGGTCAGAAAGAACGGGTTAGGATTCACTCCCTGCCCACCCTGGCACGTCTGTAGTCTCACACTCAGACTCAGTTCATTCAAGGGTCCTGGTATACAAATATAGACTGGAGATAGTGTTCACATTGAAAACTAGTGAGACATTTAAAAACCTTGAAACATGGTTGAGAGGGAGGGCTTTTAAGCTTCAGCGTGTGCTTAGGTCATGCATCGCTGCATGAACATCAGGAGATGAGGCATTCATTCACCGAGATCTCCCCTCCCTCACTCTTTGAGAGCTTCTAAGGTCATCAGATTAACATTTTTGCTACAAAGGCTGATTCCTCGGTGACTAAAATGACTCAGGAAATCTGATAAATCTATTTAGAACATTAATATGTTCAAAAGCTTAATTGATCCAATAATGCTACCAATTATTGTTTTTAGTGATTATGGTATTTAAACCACATTTCAATAACACCAAGAATATTGTACACCCAAAAGATAAAAAAAAAAAAATTATAATAAAGGTGAAAATATAATTTAGAAGGCAGAATACATCAAATTAATCATCTACATGGTGTATTTTGAGTCCTGACATCTGATCTGGGTAACAGCTATCAGAACACTATAACTGACATAATAGTGTGATGACCTTGCTCCAACGAAAGATGTTCTTGAAGTTTACTCATCAATAGCAATGAAATAGTAGCACTGTAAGCCTTAAGGTTCAATCTTATTGTCAACCCCGACAAGACTCGCTGGTAACGTGAGACATCACCAAGGGCATTCTGGGTAGTGTGTCTGACACATCATCTTATTTTGTATTATTGTAGTTAGGTCTCACACATACAGTGTAGTAGCACATATGTTGTACCATAGATACATGTACAGTACCAATATGGGTTTTACTTTATTAAAAACACCCTTAGGTGAGATACTTGGAGTGTGTCTGTAAAGGTTTAGAGCGGTGGAACAGTAAGGTGACAGTTTACCTTTAGGGCAGTTGCTGCTTTCTTCCAGTCAGGAGTCAGGCTTTGACAGTGGCCACACCTTCAGAAATAAGCATAAGAGGCAATTTAGGTTTCAATTAACATAGCTGGATATAACTACAGAGTACATCTGATTTTATGTGCAGCAAGACTATATTAAATGACAGACAATTCCAGTATATGCAAACTCAATGCAAATTCTTCACCAATGTTTAAGGTCCCGAATATATTTGGGACATAGTTAACTTATATATTCTCTTATAAGCTAAAACAGCTTACTAAAATAATAAATGCTTGTGTCTTCACTAATGTAGCCTACTCTAAGCACAGTTATGTGTTTTATAATGCACCAACCTGTAGTATAAATTACGGTGAAGTACTATTTCTAGAGTTTTCTGAACAATGACTGCTACTAGTGATCTTAAATAAACTCACCATGGGGCATAGAACTCGATCAGCCACAGGCTATCACTCTGGATCACTTCACGGTTAAAGTTCGAGGGATTCAGCTCAACAACATCATCACTAGCCGAATAGAACCCTTGGACTGTTACAAGTAGCGAGTAACCCACCACACCTAGAGCAAGATGTTAACATTTCACATGGTTCATCTACGGTACCGTAGCAGACGATTCTAGGCAATGCGCTTTGAGAAATGAACTGCATTAGCAGTTGCTTCACTCATATCTGCCTACTTAACAGCACGCTAGTAGCCTATGAAGAGTGGTAGACGCACTCAAGTACACGTAGACTATAACATACACACATAATAGTACATATTACAGTTATTTCAACAAGGCCTTGGTTAACTGTTGTTGTGTTACTGTGCGCAGTACTAGTGCAAAAACAATAATCTGGCACCAATATGTAGATCAATTTATCAGCTGCTAAAACATAAGCTATATATATACACCATTAATATAGGCTTAATATCTTACCAAGTAAAATCGGTCCCATATTTTCTGCAGCTGTCTGTGTTCTGTTAGCAACACACACTGACGAGTCCTGCGCCGCCTAAAAAGTAGATCGCAGAAATCTTACCGTGGCCCATGATGATTGGTGCCTTGGTGGCTACGCAGCGGCTGGACCAATCATAGCGCGCCGTGTAGTTTTACCAGATAAAAGCTCTACCGAATGCCGGTACAGAATTATGTAGCCAGCTGCAAAAAACAACAAACAAGCCTGTAAAGTGCAACAGTTATCCTATCGCCAAAGTAATACATATTGACCACATTTGACCAACCTCAAAATATTAACTTATATATTTGTTCAAATACAGGGATCTTCATTGCAGGTCAACGGAATAGGCCTATGTATTACAAGACAAGAGGGATATGTTCTGAACTGGATAATGAATTTTCATTAAATTATATAATTTAGTCAATACAACAATGTATACATGGCAAGGAATACATTTAGGGAATGTTAAACATTCCCTATACGTTTTCTTTTCTTTTTTAATTAAAATGAGAAAGCTGTGTTTTCTATTTAATACACCTAATTTAACGTTCTGCAGTATTGTGTTCTTATATCTGCTTTATTCTAAAACTGTTCACAATGGCCACGTTTACGTTCCCTGTAATGTTTCATTGCCATCTCTAGATGGCACCAAATAACCAGGCAGAACAAATGCGTATTTACGCACAAGAGGTCCCCCAGGTTTAGGCAGTGAACGCAGTCAAAACGCAGTTGTTCGAACTGATTGAGGCATGCATATGAAAAATAACAATACCATCTTATTACCTACCTTTTATATGCAAACAACATATAGGGTTTTACACATCAGGCTTTGAGATTATTCAATATTTAGTACATGAGAGGGGATACGTTATGGGACATCATACAGTTAAAAAATAGCACTCATTGCATGTCTTCCACTTGAATGTACTGTATTATGCGCTACTGTATGTGTAAATAGATATATTTTTTAGACTAGGAAGCCATAGGTTCCTCAGAGTTCCATGTCACTACCCACATATATGTTTCAGCCTTAATATTTGTTTAACATTAAACGCCTTTGGGAATGTACAGTATGTTCTCGGGCGCGCCCCTGCTGCGCGCACTTCCACGCCAACTTTCCTAGAGAAAACAGGCGCACGCTTCACTGGCTAAGACTGATGCACAGCAGCCAAGACTATATTGCAGCCATTTCTGACAGAAACAGGAGGATATAAGAGTTTACGCCCTGCTGCGAATAGTTGGGGACTTTCATCTGGGACTGGTATGCAGATTTACTCCAACTGAAATTATTTACGCTTCTTCAGGTTTGCGCATAGGCTACGGAGCATAATGTGGGGAATTCCAAGGACACGATATGCGGATTGCAATGGCTCCGAAGCCAGCGAAGAGACAGAGATTGTTGTTAACATTGGCGGTGTAAAACAGTCGTTATTTGGGGACGTGTTGAACCGCTACCCGGAGACCCGTTTGGCAGAACTGGTGAACTGCTCACCGGAAAGTTTGGAAGACCTGTCTTCACTTTGCGATGACTATGACCCGGACACGGGAGAGTTTTATTTTGACAGGGACCCTGACGCTTTTAAATGTATAATTGAGCTGTATTATTATGGAGAGATCCACATGAAACGAGGCATATGTCCTATGTGTTTTATGAAGGAAATGGATTTCTGGAAAATAGAAGCCGATTTCCTAGATGAGTGTTGTAAAAGCAGCCTCGGTGAGGTGGAAACCGAGCTGGCTGAGATCGCCGAGAAGGTGAAAACCATTTTGGTGGACCGTGAAGGGGATCCGGCCGCCGTGGGCTGGCAACGTGTCCAGACGTGCCTGTGGAGACTTATGGAGAAACCAGAGTCCACGCTTCCAGCGCGCGTGATTGCAATCGTGTCTTTCTTTTTTATCTTAGTCTCCTCCGTTGTAATGTGCGTGGGGACCATCCCTGATCTGCAGGTAGAAGATTCGGAAGGTAACCCGACAGAACATCCCACCCTGGAAATCATCGAGACGGTTTGTATAGGGTGGTTTACCATTGAATATGTATTGCGCCTGATATCGTCTCCAAATAAGATCAAATTCGTCCTGGCTTTCATGAACATCATCGACTTCATGGCAATCATGCCGTTTTACGTGGTGCTGACTTTGACATATCTAGGTGCATCGATGATGGAGTTGGCTAACGTGCAGCAGGCGGTGCAGGCTCTGCGCATAATGCGCATTGCGCGTATTTTCAAGCTGGCGCGCCATTCCTCTGGCCTGCAGACACTCACATCTGCCCTAAAGAGCAGCTTCAAAGAGCTGGGCCTGCTGCTTATGTATATGGGCGTGGGAGTTTTTCTGTTCTCCGCGTTGGGCTACACCATGGAGCAAAATCACCCAGAAACCTTGTTTACAAGCATCCCGCAGTCCTTCTGGTGGGCAGTTATCACCATGACGACGGTGGGGTATGGAGACATTTATCCGAAAACCACATTAGGCCGGTGTAACGCAGCAGTGAGCTTCCTGTGCGGGGTCATCGCGATTGCGTTGCCTATCCACCCTATCATCAACAATTTTGTCATTTTCTACAACAAGCAACAGGTACTGGAAACTGCGGCCAAGCATGAGATAGAACTGATGGCCTTGCGCTCCAGCGATGACAACTTGAGGGCCGGATCCCAGAACTCACACAGGTCTTCCGTCGGGCCAGTAGGGGTCTGGGACAATGCCATGCGCTCTTCTCACAGTGACGCGTACATCCCTTTACTGAAAGAGTCCGAGAAAAGTACAGAAATCCAAACCCCCAGCATTAACACAAGCTTTGACAGCTTTACAGAGCCTGCTGAATATTTTATGTCGTAAACAAGAGCTATATATATATATATATATATATATATATATATATATAGTAAATAAGGATATATATAGTATTGTCAGTTTCGGTTATCATAAAACATTACAGTTAATTGAATAGGCCATTGTAAAATAATATCGCCTTTTAAAATAGTCATATGGTAATAGTATCTAAGGGCCACATCAGTACATTTAGCATCTATACAGATGCAGTCATATGTACTGTATGGCTAGCTAATGAGATATACAGTATAAGCTCTGCTAAGTGCTGTTGGCCACTCGAGAAATTGCGTGACCGCCCTGTGGGTTTAAACAGCTCCTTGCTGCATCTACTGCAGTCAGTGATGTCTACATATTTAGGTTTACACACCCCATACCTCAAAGACAACACACTATTGTATATAGGTAGTCTTCTTATACATTTCAGCAATTGAATGCAGCAGCCAGATGTTTATATTGTACATAGCATCCCAGAGGTATCAACATCATTTCCTAATGATTATAGGGCTATAGGCAATATTGTTGTAGACCTACCTGTATTTCAAATGTATGATTGTAACTGAAATACAGTATGACGCATTTCACCTGACCTGTGGCACATTCGCGCTGATTTACACTCACATTGTGACAGAAAATTATAGTGCATGTTTGCCAGAGAAATGTCCCTTGTAGGATGTGCTCCTAATGGCTGTCACAAACTTCACTCCCTATAGGGTGTGATTCTATGTACTGCAGCCTATACGACATACCTCACTGAGTTTGGGTGGTGGGTGAGGGAAGGAGAGGTAAAAAGGTCGAGAAGGTTAACATTGAGTTGTCAGGCTGTCCACCCACACATACTGTATCCTCCCCAGCCAGGACGCTATCTCTCCATGCCAGGGGCCGGTAAAAGATTCGCAGGTGTCAAAGCCTGCAGAGGAAGGCTTTTGTGCGCGATGGCAGGTGGAGCTGGAATGTCAAAGACGTGCATTGTCTAACGGAACAATGTGGCTCACTAGGGTGCACACGCAAACACACACGCGCAGTCACGTTCAAATAGCCTTCAAGCTCAGGCGCAACTGGATACAAACGCTTTACAAACCGCCCCCGCCGTTGCACATAAATATGCTAAATGCACGCACAAAACACAGCAACATGCACACACATGACACTGTGACACGCACTCATGCAAAATGTACGTCTATATATGTAAGAATCCTGCTGAATCGTTGGTATAACAATTACTTTTAAAAGAAAAAGATCGACATAAAGACATGGGTGCATAATTATAGTAATTATTATTTAGTCATTCCATGTTCCAGGATGTTTAGAGGTTCAGTGTTATGGAATAATGATTAGGATAATATTAGAACAACGGTTGATTAAAACATGGTTACTGTATTGTGTTGCAAATTACTTTAAACATTGCTCAATGTGCTTGGTCATAGCTTTTATGATTTATTTATATTTAGGCTATTTAAATGTCCTGCCATGCCTTACAGTTGCTAATCATTTGAATAGACAAAATAGCGTCACAATCTTTAGGTGTGTATTTTTAGAGACATGGTGTTTCACATTTGCTATTTCAACATATGCTGTTTCTATTACTGACCGTTCTCATACCACCATGCAAGTCAATGTTTCTGTGTGTGAGGAAAAACTATTCAATAGCATGTCACAACTTGTTAAAATAATATTGGCCTACTGCTAAGAGCAGTTCAATATTTTATTCCTGATGTTAAACCATTATAGATCATTGTAATCCAATGGATCTGGTGGAAGGATATTGCCAATAAAGAAAATTTAATCTCAACTTTGTGTACTCAAAATTCTCAAATATATATATAAACAAGCCAATCATGTAGATTACTTCAGTTATATATTATTTGAATCAAACCCATGATGGTGACATTTTGCATTATACCCATACCATCTGGTGAAAATCACTGTTGGTGAAAGGCACGCATCTCATCCATCTGATTTAGCTCTGATTGTTTTCTTGTGATGCACAGGAATAGATCAGTATTGAGTTACACCAACTATTTTGATGACAGCACAGACAGAGGTTCAGCTTGCCTACCCATTGACCTTTAGCATGGGGAATTTCTTTTCATGTCCCCAGCCTAAAAATAGGGAAACATTTGTAATGGACTCCAATACAAATGTGAGAACAATTTGAAAACTTTATTGTCTTTCACATAATGAACGACATTTGTCTTAGGTTAGGGACTCAAATCAACATAAAAACAAGAAAGAAACAAAAATTAATAAATATATATTGCAGTGGGAATGAGTTTTTGTAAGGTCAAGCGGCTGTCTATTAACTGGAAGGAATGGCGAGGGGGCTGTGAGTAAGAGGTGCTCACTGAAATTTCACTGACGAAATAGTCTGCCACTGTTTATTGGAAACAAATGCTTTCCTAAAATGGCAGCTGTTAAAAACAAAACAGACACTGCTATTAATCTACAGCAGACTCTGTATGTAAGGGGTAATGTCTATTTTGAGGCAATTTAGATATTCTGATAGATTTCATAGAATTGTTTTTGACCAGAAGAGACATCTAATAGTACATTCATTTGAATAAGAATGTTGGTGTAGAATGCCAAAACTGTTACAGTGTATCTGGTTGACAATATAGGCCTATACAGTATGTTAAGCCATAATGGAAAGGTAATCTTCTCTCTAATGGCAGATTTAGAAGTAGTGGGGGGAAATCCATGTTCTGGGCTAAAATAGTGCTCTGAATTATTTTCCTAACACAGATGTTTAAAAGCCGTCGTAAGTGCTGGAGCAATCTACTGTACTGTAGACTCATCCACAGAGCACCGTGAAATTGCGAGGCAATAATTATATAGATTAAATATGACCTTTTGTAAGTAGCCGTGTACTGTAGAATGATGCACTGTCTGCACCCACCCACTGAAACCCCAGAGAGCCAGTGTTTCATTTATTCCCTTTTTTTTCTCCAGACTATTTCTTGCAGACTATCTTTACGACAATCACCTGAGGCTTTTGAGAAAAAAGGATTAGCGATACTCTATCATATTTTTGGAATGTAATGGGATTACATTAGAACATTAATATAAAAATAGTAATTGTAATGACGGGAAGAGTAGTAGCTCTATGTGTATATGTATTGTATGACAACATAAAAGGCTACACTATAGGGTCTCATGATTCCCTTTTGTGTGAAATCTGGAGTAAGGGAAATACATATTTCTAACCCAACCTACTGTTCATTTCGATCTAATAATATCACTCAGAATTAGGCCCCACACATGTAAATGGGCCTATATAGTGTTGCAAAATCATGCATATAAAATCACCATCTGTTGTCCTTATTATATTGTACTGTGCCACCAGATGGCACCACCTGATTCTGCCTGATTGTGTAGATCACTTTATTGTCAGTGCTGTTTGTATTTATTTCTATATTAATTATTTCTTTATGTATTTGTTTTTTTGTGTGTGCCTTTTAACCCTCCTGTTGTCCTCGGGTTTCAAACACACTACGTTGTTGTGCCAGCAGTGCACATCATATATCTGTGTAAGCTGCATAATTAGTATTGGCACCTTCTATCTGCTACAAAGAGGTAGTGCGTTGGGTCAGTTTGACCCGAAGGACAACTGGAGGGTTAAAATGCTTTAATTAGCATTAGTGAATCAGTTCCTTTCATTAGACAGACTAAACGGGAATTAGTTTGATTCAGTGTAGCCATATGCATAAGTAGGGTAAACACTGATGTAAAATACTCAGTACATGCCAAGGACCGGTGCTGGGATAATAGACATGGCTGTACTGGTTTAGTTGTGGAGGTAGGCTTACCAGGAGGTGTTTATGGAGTGAAACCAGCCATTTAGTTTGAATGGGTATAGCTGGAGGTTTTGCGGGGGTGTTTTTAAATATAACGTCTTGCCAGAACTGTGCTTAATCTTTTTCAGAGAGAGTGAGAGTGAGTGAGAGAGAGAGAGAGAGAGAGAGAGAGAGAGCAGGGATTTTTGAAGGAATATTCCTCGATTTGTGTTAATAATTGCCCTTGTGGTTGAAACCAGTGAATAAACCTTGTTCATGGTTTAAACTCATGCCCCTCTCACAGTCTGCACAGCTTGTATTCCTCTTTAAGTCTCACTTTACCCCTCCCCATACAGCTGGCCACACTTTCATGCACATTATGTTTTAGACATCTACAGCAATGCACTTTTTCTCAGTTTATTTGAGGTTCTGAGGGTGCTACTGTTAGCCCAATGTTTCATTTAGGAATTTAAGATGTACTGTATTCTTCCCTACAAAGGCTAACCGCAGTAACTACATATCTGGTCAAAATTGAGTAATTACAAAAAATGAATTCTTTATATCGGTTTTATCTTGTGTCAAAGTTTCAGAGTGCAGTTTGTTTTTGTTTTTGAGAAAAATACATCTAAAAATTGCAGTAACTACAAAACTTGCCAGTTAAAAATACTTTTGAATCAATTTTTCTCAGTTTGAGAAAGAACGAGAGTCATGTGGTTGTTTAACCACATATCTTAAGGTAGGCATACCCTATTACGTTTTCAGAGATTGTATAGACATTGGTTCCAGGAACCTTTAGTTTTGAACTTTCTGCAGATAAGGTGATCCCAACTGAACACAGCATACATGTATCATCGTGACAAATGACCTACTATCTGAAATCAAGCAAGGATCTGTGCATACACCACCCTCTCCTATATGTCCAGTATGCTGCCAAATGTCTCGCTGTGGTAAAAATGAATAGTCACACTGACAGCTGGTATGATATACTGTATGCCAGTCAGAGCAGTAATATGTCAGAGCAGTCAGAGCAGTAATATGTTATCAAACAATTCCCTAAGCTGCTTGTACTGTAACTTAATACACACACACACACACACACACACACACACACACACACACACATCTATGCTGCGGCAGCATTTCAATTAATTGGTCTGCGAGGTTAGCATCAAGCAGTCATCTATTGAATATGATCCTTGCTGTTTTTATAGCACTGCAGTATATAATTAAATGACTTAAGATTGGCAACGTCATTTGCATAACCGCTAAGAAATAAAGATATTATAATATTCAGGCCATTGTCAAACAGACCACTTTATAGTTTAGCTATTATTTCACTCAGACAGTATGTCAGTAATGTCAATATGTAATGTAAACATTATTTAGCAGTCATCAGCCATGTACAGTATGTGTTAGACTGAAATAAATATATCTCAGTTTCAATAATTTTCCATGTCTTGTTAGCTTCTAAACTAGTGGTAGACTGGAACAGATTGTACAACAGTTTAATGCATTTCATTACCATTTAGCTATATTGTACATTTCTGTCACACTTTATACTACATAAAAACATCATCCCACTAATAAAATAAACACATATTTATTCATATTAATCTTAAATATTTCATTAAGGTTTCCCAGATGCTTTGTGTCTGACAAACCTGATTTCATGTACAAGTTTTTAAATGTCAATTTATTAGCAGCCAATGCTTTTACCCCATGATTAATGGACTTGGAAGAAGCTCCAAATTAACATGTGGCATGAAAAGTCTAGACCACCAAGGGCTTCACATAACTTGTTACCTGATAATTCAAAGTCCATTTCATTTAAGGTTTCACAAATTAACAAATTAGTTGTACATTGACACAGACATGAGAGGAAACTGCTCTCATTATCTACGGTACATAAGAAGCTATCACGTTGGGTGATGCACTACGCATTGTTTGATCTTCTCATAGTTGTTTTTGGGTGTGGGCTGGGACCCCCGCTCCTATCCTTACCTCAAGATGTTGTGGGATGCTTTTGAGGGTCATAAGATGATCCCTTCTCACAAAAATCCCAAAAAGATCTATTAAAACAACTTTACATTTGATTTTTGGATTTTGATTAGATTTTTTGATTTTTATTAAATAAAACATGCATACTTTTTTATAGTGCTAACGGTTATTTTATGTTATTTAAAAAATAAGCGTTTTAGTCATTGCTTGTGACCCAAAACCCATGAGAAGGGTAAGAAAAAGTTTTGAGATCATATCTCAAAACCTTTGAAAATCACTGCTGTAATGTTTGCCCTTGGCTGTCTGTCTGTCTACTGTAGTTGGTGTGATGTGGGCTCTGTGTCACTACCCCTGATAAATGTATGGACATCTAATTAAGGAAATTGGCCTTGAGGGAGCAACAAGCCAGAGAAAAAAAGTTTCTCATCTAAAGACAATGACATTTCATGGAGCAGAACCCCCTTCTCCTGTATAGCGGCATGCTGTGATGATTATGGTTCATTTGGGTGGGCGGTCGTAAGAATATTGTATGACGCGTTCATCAAGTTTACACGTCCTCTGGGACAAAAGATTAATTTGTGCCACACACACACTTACTCATTTACTCAAAAATGTATTTACCCGATGTCAGTGTGACATCTCTGCATTATTAAAGCTCAGGGCTAATGTTACTCTTCAAGTACTTTCACACAAGACTCATTTCTAAAATGAAAATGGTTTAAATATGAAACACAGTTTATACAATTATAAATAATACAAAATAGATACATTAATACATATTATAGTATAGTATTGTTAAAATACATTTTTGAACATTTATATTTACAACGTATACACAATATATAGTGTATATATAGTCAAAACACACCTGGTTAAATTCTACAGAATTCATTGCAGAACAAAGAATATCACAGGGTGTATTTCTCCACGTCGTCTCAACACCATCAATGATTTATGACCTTTGGAACTTAGCTTGGCCTGTTGCCTCCATTCTGTGGTCAACATAGGGTCAAAAGTTGCGGTTACCTGTAGGGGGCGCATCAGTGACTACTCTAACAACAGGTGAGAGGGCTGTTATAAGCACAGCAGTAATCCTTCCAGGGAAAGAGATTCCACAGATTCTCCTGTCCATAAGTAAACAAGCTGACAGGAAAACCTATAAACAAACACAGCAGGGACTTAAAGTACATGCAGTATAGATTTGGAGTTAAGTCCGTAAATGACAGTTTCTTGTGTGTGTGCCTAATGCAGTGTCCTTCATTCTGTGTGCAGGTAATTAAAGTACCTTGCTTCAGCCTTGCCTGGCTGCTGTTAGGGTCAGTGAGCAAGGATTACAGATGGCCCCTGTTGTGGAAATCAATCAGCCTTCATGAGCCCGGCAGACATGCCAGTGAAATGACTAGTGTTTCCATAAACAAAGATTGAGCGTTAAGTCATGAAGAAGAAAAGCTGTGAGCCAACTATTGTTTAGCTTTCATTTATAGTTTTTTGATATCACTGGATGTACTGTAACATCACTGTATATTCTGTTTAACATCTTCGAATAAAACATGGAAATATAAAACAAAGTTTCACACATGCTGTATACGTTACTAGTGAACAGAAAAGAGCAAAAGTTAAACGTGTTCTCTAATTGTAATGACTTACGTAGTTAAATGTCAGCCTGTGTGGATGAGGCTTTGAGGATAGGAATGGAAGCACGACAGGAAGAAAGAGAGAGCTGGGTTTGGCTTTGTTCCCTGTGGGTCTGCTAATGGCTCGACATTCAGCTTCTTGCAAGTTGGCCGTGCTGTCTATTTCCTGTGGCTTAGCTTTTGACAGGAAAACAAATGTGATTTGCATAAGCCTTCTGGGTAGGTGTTGCATTATTTGTCTTCCTGTATAAACCATGGGGAGAAAGAAGATTTCTGATGAGACCTGTAAAGTAAATGAAAAGGAAAATTTTCAGTTTAACGCATGTACTGGTAGGCATATTGTTATGGTTGGATGTGTTTAAATTAAAGGGAGTATGATATTTAATCTATTTCATTTGCAGTCAAAGTATATCAATCCTTCTATAATTGATATGTATGGTTAGTATAATACCAACTAATATGAAAAATATGTAGTTATATCCATTTCATCTGTTTCTGTGTGGGGATTTGTTGAGTTGATTTTGTGAATATTAGACATCATACAGTAACGCTGTGCTAAAGTTTTGAGAAATGTCCCTTTTCATCTCATCCCTTAAGTCCCACTTAAACAGGCTTGTTGAGCCTGATCCAAACACCTTTGAGAACGTTATCCATGTTTTATAGGCTGCTAATTCTGTCTACACAGTGTTTTTATACATTCACTTTCTCTAAATACTCTCCATCATATCCATCTCATAACATCTTCCTTCTCATTTAGCAGTGAGAAAGATATTTTTAATTAAACACATACAGTAGTCTAGTGGATCACTACTACAACGGGTGTGGCTGCCAGTTTCAAACAAAAGCAAAATTTTCTAATTGCTGGCTTCAACCTAAAATGGAATAGCTTCCCTTTAGAAAGAGAGAAATGTGTACTGCTTGCTTAATCCACACAAAAAGAAAAACACACAGCAATGAAATGCATAGTTGAAGAATAAGGCTAAGAATACTAGAATAATGTACATCAGCTGTAGGCTTGCTTGAAATCTCCTGCATTTGAATTTTCCAATGTTTATTATGGGAATATTATTCTTGTTGTCCAGTTTTGTTGTGCTTGCGTTTGACATTTTATATGTACATTAACAATACAAACGGATCAAATAAACTGCTAGGCGCAAGCACCCAGTGGATGCTTGTATGCGAAGGTAATAATGACCTTCTGCACTCTACGCCTGTATGTGTATGTGGTCATAATGAATAAATAAGTATTAGTTTTCAAAGAAGGTTAATGCATTGCATCTGGTCCACATCTTGCTCTCGATGTCTGATGGTATTCAATGAACATCTATCAAAGCCTTCATTCCTCCAAGAAACCAACATCCTGCCATTGTGGGTGTTAAACACAAAGTCCATCAAATGAACATTTCCCATGGGGTGCAGGGGAGGCCATTTGCAGCAACCAATCAAACAGAAAACAGTCAGAGTTCTCTTGGTTAATAATGAGATAATGTAGAAAGTTAGCAACACCAATTTCCAAATCACCCGATACCCCTGGTTTCCAGTGGGGAGAGGAAACACAGAGCACAACAAAGAAAATGTTGTGTGTGCTGATGAACTGAAATGTAAATGAGTGTATGGCTCTTGCATATGAAAGCAGGATAGGGATGTTCTTCTTTCCAGGGACCGAGGAGTGAAGATATAGCAGCGAACAGTTGCCAACTGTTCAGGAGTGAACATGCTGTATTTTCGCAACTGTCACTGTTAAGTAACTATAGACACGGCTCTGCCAAGTCAAGTTGTCGCAGTGTCCCCCTCCTTCTTCTTAAAAAAAAGCATCAGTCCCTGGCAAAAAAGGGCATTCAGAGTTCAGATGCAAAAACATCTGACATGTTTTGTATTAAAATTTGCAATATTTAAATATGTAATAAACATATTACTTTTTATTCAGTGACAAATAACCTTTTCAGTTTAATAAAGGTGACATTAGTGAACCCAAATATAGAAACCTAATAAAGATTGCTAATTTAAACAGCTAATTGCTCATTTTTGTCAGATGGACAAAGAGGTTTTTGCATCTGAGCTCATCTTGCTTTGGAATGCCCCCACAGATCCTAGAGGCAACTGACCGCCTCCCTCACCAGGTCCACAGGCTTTAAATGAGTTTTATACGCTGCTCTTTTATGTCAGACTAAGCTTTAACCCCTCCCTACACACACACACACACACAGTAGAAGCTGCTATGGATGAACAGGTCGGTCAAGGTGTTTTGGCCATTTACTGCACTGCAGCTCAAGAATGGAATTTATTTAGTCTGGAGTTCTCTCTGGGAAGACTGTGATTTATCTGTTATTTTACAGTACACCCATTCCAACTATGCTT
>JAODUG010007812.1:0-19994 GCA_027564795.1 Aphredoderus sayanus | reverse complement strand
AGACAAAAAGTGTCCCTTTATAGAGAAAACAATCACAGACTTCAAAGACATGCCAGGCAAGCACTTGTGTAATAATAAAATCTGGTGTACATAAGTGAAGCAATTCTTTTCTAGACTGTTTTGCTTATAATGCAAATTCTTGTCATTGCACTCATGGCTTGTCGTCAATACAGTCTCTAGACAACAGTGTGAGAAATAAGGATTTATTTGTTCTTTGTCAGCCGAAGATGTACAATATGCAATGGGAGGAGCAATGCGTAAGCACTAGTTTTTGAAAATAGGTATGAATAAATGAGATATGAAGGTGTTAATAATAGGTAACCACATGACAAAGACACCGTTACAATAAATACCACGTTTTTTACTATAACATTACAATATGTCTTACACCAACCATGTTCCTGCAGCACAAATTGAGAAAGGCCAACGTAAGTTTCCAATGCATGATAACCTTTCAGGCAGTTTTTACCTTGAGTGTCACAGTGGGGCAAGCAGCCAGCGAATATATTGTACTCCCAGACCAGCAACCAAGGTTATTGATGTTACACTGCATTTTGGATGGTACACAAGAACACTATTCAAAGCAGGCTCCTTTACTGAAAGACTTTTCCCAATTCCCAAAACAACCGCAGCAGGCAGTCAGACAAAAAAAAGACAGTATAATATGTAATATTTATGACAGAGCAGGTACGATACAGTGGGAGGATCCTTGCGGCCTCCGTCATCAAACAACACATATTGAGGGTTTTCATTTCGATAAGTAAGAGTCTTGAGAGGGGGCAATGGTTTTTACATTTTATAGGAGATATAAATTACTGCCTGTGGCACTCACAGTGATCAAGGCTTCCTGAGGACAGGGACCCATAGACAGACAGAGGACAGACACACCCATACAGCATGCCAGGGGAGGACCGACCGACCGACTGACTGACTGACTGACTGACTGGCTAGCTGGCTGGTGGGCAGACAGAAACAGGTATACAGGCACAAATGTGAACACGTGGTATAGTACAGATGTCTGCCGGAACGCTCAGCTGTTGTGCTACCCACGCATTCTCCCACATGCAGATCAGTAGAAAAACAGAATAAGTGCCAGTCTGAAACAATGGTGAATCCCATGATGTATTTAACAAGCCAACATAAAAATGGAATAGTAAGGATAGATTGTGTGAGTAAATCACATTAATGAATCATTATACTGTGCATTGTTATTTCCTCACGTGTTGTCCTGGTCAAACTATCAAGTATTCCACAACAATCCACAATAATCTATATAGAAACATGTTATTTGATGTTGTGTTTTGAAGGACATAATCACAGTTAATTAAGATACAGTATGTTCTTTCACATACAGTACTGTATTACAGAAATGTGACAATCAGTGTAATGCATTTGATTTGGCATCGGGATACATTCTGATTGATTCAAACACTAGCTCAAAATGGAGGTCTGCTAACAGTGCCAGTGCTCTTCAGGTTCACTGCTCTGAAATTTGATTGGGAGTTTTACACCTCTCCCGTGAGCTGGCCCCTAGCCACACAGTGATACAGCCAAATACAGACACTGTCATGCATTTGTAACAGCATCCAGTTACACAAATAGGTAGCTACTGTAGGCTGTGGCTGTACAGAATAGAATAACGTATTATCGTAATTAATTTTCAGGTTATGAATGAAAATGTGCCCCCATCCTTTATTGCTTTCGGAATTGCTTGCATTACTAAAACGTTGTTTTGGTTTGACACTTTTCCAGTGCTAAGTAAATCACACGCTAGAACTGTCCACACTTATACAGTGTATGACTGAATTCTGGGGTTCTGGTGCACTATAATACAGTTTATTATTATAATTGGAATAATATAACTATAATCTAGTATTGTGCCTTTAAATTATGTAAAACTGTGTGCAAATGCACAAGTTACTGTATGTAATAATGCCGTGTTTAGTGGAAATAATAAAACTTTTGTGGTAATCCATCTGTGGGGAGTTCTGACAGCAAACACTCCTGTTTCCTTAATAACTGTACAGCAGTGAGATGTGGGCTCTCATAATGCAATTGAAAACACTTCTGTTATGAGAGCACAAGGAATAGGAAGACTATAAGTACATTAATTTTGATACAAACATCGGAAACAAAGTACAGTACAAAGTAATAAGTAAACATTGTTTATTCTCATTGTGTTGTGAAAATTATCAGTAAAATTTAACCCACTTCCCAAAGGGAAATAAATTTCTCACTTAGGGGTAAAGGAGGGGTAAAATACTGGAACATGTTGCAACAGATAAATAGAGCTAAGCAAACATACCAGCTATTAGCTTACATATGCAACCAAACTCTGTATTGGGAAAATCTAACATCATGAACTAATAGATTAGGTATCACTTTAAACATTGTCATTTATGAATTTAAAATGCAGCAATATAAGAATATACAGAAAGAAGAATGGAAATAGGAATTCATTAAATCTTCAACTGAGGATCAAATAGGAAAACAGTTATGACTCCAGTCTTAGTTCACTCTCTATCAGTGACAGAATAGCACGCCTGGCAAGAGACTCAGGCTTAGCACATACGATGTTGTCTGCTGTAAAGGCTTTGTCCTTATTCTTCTGAAGCCATTTCCACAGGTATTTTACCTTCTGATCGCACAGCCAGGGATTGGCTGTCAGATCAAGCCCATCCATCTCCAAAGAAGCCAAGTGGTCAAGCAGCCCTGTTGGGATATGACTTAGCTGATTGTCCTCCAGACTAACGACTTTGAGTTTGGTAAGACCCTGAAAAATTCCTGGAGGGAGATTTTCCAGTCGGTTCGCTGAGAGGAAAAGATTTGTTAGGTTACTTGTGCCCTGAAATATTTGCATGTCCAGGCTGCTCAGCTTGTTATTCTGCAAATTAAGTCTCTCGAGGTGGGCCAACTGATCCAGGGACTTTGGTAGGATCGTCTCCAGACGGTTGTGGGAAAAGTCCAAGTTCTGCAGAAGGGGCAGCTTCTGATGCAGAGCCAGAGGGACACCCATTATCCGGTTACCAGACAAGTCCAGCCAGGTCAGGCTGCTAGTATCAGGAAACCACTTAGCATCAATGTTTTCAATGCGGTTATTCTTGAGCACCAGATTACGAAGTGAAGCGTGGTGGAAGACATCGGGAGGCAGGTGGGTCAGTTTGTTAGCGGTGAGATCCAAGGTGTGTAGGTGAGGAACACCTCGGAGAATGCCTGCTGGAAGGCTCTCAAGGTTGTTGCTGTATAAATGCAGCTCTTGTAGATGAGGTAGGGCGCTTAGTTGCTCCTCCGAGACGGAGGTGATGTTGGTGAACTGAATGGTAAGCAGGGAGGTGTTTGCTGGAAGACCCTCTGAGGGGAACTCTGTGAGTGGAGCCTCATTACATACTACCTCTGCTCTTCTGGGGTAACACTGGCAAAGTGCTGGACAAGCTACAGTGATGCCACTGCAACACAATAAGCTCAACAAAGTAAAGGTAAACCAGGCATCCATTGCTAAGAGACAAGAAATTAGAGGATGGAGAATAGAATTTGACAGAAAATATAAATGAAATATGTACTTGCACCATGAATGAACTAGTGTAAAATAATAAAGCAAAAATTTAACCAAATATAAAAATCTAAGGCATAACCTTTTAATCTTACTTTCGTCTTAAAGCTGTAACGAGAATGTCTGTCCGTCAAACTGATCCGTTTATAGTCTTTAGTTGTTGTTGCTCTGAAAGACTTTGCTACTTGGGCAGATCGATTATCCTGAATAGTGTAATTATTTATTGAGTAAACAAGGACCAGACACCAGTCCACCACGTGATTTGTCAAGGACATTTGTTCAAAATGGCCACAAGGAAAGTCCTAGGTTTGGAAACCTGTAATCTAATGAGTTAAGAATTTTATGTTTTTTTTTGTTTTTTGTATCACACATACTGTGGATTTATGTAGTTAAAATATATAGTTGATAATAAACAGTTATGACAGTCAATAAAATTCCGGCAGGAACAGTCAATAAAATTCATGAGCATTTTATTTCAAATCTTTGCATGATATTGTATATCATATAGCTTTTAAACATAAGAGAACGATAGATAGATGAGAAAGACAGACAGAATTGAATATCCATTTGTCCTAATTGTAAGGTTTAGACTTTTATTAGCTTATCTTTAGGTAACACTTTCAATAACACTAGCAGCTTACATTTATAATATATAAAAGATTTTGCTTGATGAGTAAAGGGACTGTTTTGTACCATGCCATGACAATCTGTCAGTATTGATGTACTGTATATACTGTACATTTGTCACTAGGCAATACAAGCAGAGAACAGTTTCTGACAACAAGTCATCTCAGGGAAACTGAAGCAGAATTGAACAACTGCAACAAGTGAAAAAAAAACATTCCCATTCCTCAAGGTATGAAAAACCTGGGGCATAATAGATTGGCAGTTTAACCACATATTAAGTATGCATAGTAAATGTATTTGAATGTGCAATGGTGTATGCAATTATTCCTAATGTACATGTTCCTAAAAAGGTTAGATGGATTTCAATATGAATACTTGTGAATGGCAGAATTACTTATGAAATAGGAAATAAGAAATTAATTAATGTATCAGGTTTAGAACAGCCAGTAATAATGATACAACCAGTGGTGTGAACTTAGATTTTTAAAAAGGAGCTGGGCAATGTGCTTAAGCTCATAAAATGAACCATTAGCCTACATTATGTATGGTGAGTGCCAGTTTGCTTTAGGCTGTCCTAAAATATTAATTTCAGTAAAACCACTTAACATGCCTAAAGATAGGTTCATGCCTATTCTGGCATATTGAGATTACTCTATGTTAAAAACTTATCTAGTGAAATTTTACATTTCGTATAGAAGTCATTTGTGAATTTTTTTTTCCTCCACACTAACGATGCTTTCTTTCTATTAAAACATCAATATTGCATGTTTTTAGTTTGTTTGTTCCTTAATAAGTTTAGTTTATGAAGCGTGCCTCTACAGTAACTATTTCCCTAAGATAAGATGCATTTTCTTTGCAGGATATCGTTCTTTAGATGTGGTTGAGAAACTATGGTAATGTAATGTCTTTTCACAAGACAACATAGATTGGATTTATTAAAACTGGCATATATTCCAAGTTTTTAACTATGTTTATGTGATGTTAAATGTAATGCTATAAATATAAGTTGTTTACAGCTCAGGACCAACTTTGTACACACAACTACTTCAATGGATACGCAGAACATGATTTACCTCCATGGTAGAAATATTTCATGCACAATAGCAAGCGTAAACAATTTTTAGGTTTCCAGATGAACAGAAAAGTTAAGATACAAGATGTTGATCCATAGTGCTGATACAGTACCAAACACACTGACTAGTAGTAGTTAGGAGATCAATGTACATTTTAGTGCATCCTCTCTCTTCTCTGTAGGTGGTTGTCAACTAATGACATCAAAGAGGTGGATAATGGTTGCTATGGTCATAATCATGATGGACATACAGTATTGTCATAATGGTTGCGCAATGCGCATATTATAATCTCATCAATAAAATGTGTTAATTATATAAGATGAATTAGGCACAGCCTAATTAGTATAATTTTAAAATAGGGCAAACTACTTATTTTATCCTTGTCTCAGGGCAGAAATGCTTTTAAATGTATAAAGGATCTGAAGACATCAGCTCCCCCCATGGATTGCTACATTCAGCATCACTCGTAGACAGTTTACGTCTCATCTTCAAATTTCAAATGGTTGCTTTTCAAGTTACATAATCCATTCCATAGCTACGCTCAAGGTTCATAGCTAAGTAGAGTTACATATCATAGAGTTACATATTGATGAACGTCTGTCTCAAGTGTCCATTCCAATAAGGTAGATGGGAATAGAAACCGTGTAGCTGCATTATCTGTACAGTCAATTCTAACACTAAAACTGCGCCCTCTTCTGGTGCATGTGCACCATCTTCAATAATCTTTAGAAAAACAGTCTAAATGCAATTTCTGTTTAAGTTTGACCTTCCCGCAATCCTTAAGATTATACCTTCTATGAGTTAAACCACTCCATGAATGTTTGGTGTTAAAGGGTTGTGATGTCATAAAATAATATGGGTTATAGAGAATTTTCTTTAGCTTGTGTTGGATTCTTCAAATGTAATTTTCCAATCAAATTGCTTTCTGTGTAAAGGCCACAGTGAGCTCCATTGTGTTGCATATTTCATACAGTATATTCCCCCTCCAATGCTTTTAATGAATTATCCACAAGATGCTGGGAGAGATATTTGGTGAGCCGTAAAGATCTAGGATCACAAACTAAACTGGAGGTAACATTGGGTACAGATTGACATTTCTGACAATAGAAGGTAAAATTATTTACAATCACACTGCAGAATAATAATGAATTTGACTACTGAACATAAAGGAGTATGCAGAAACACAAACTGCCATACTGCATGAATGTATCACATCCAGGTAGGGTGAAACAGTTTATTTAGATATTTTTTTCTCAAGAATACTAAAGAAATATAACTGAATACACAGATTCTTCACATTATTCTGTCAAATGTATCTGATATTCTTTCAGTGGACACAACCCACCAAAAACATAACATGACTTAATACTACCATTCTATACATTTACATGTGCAGAGCTATATTTTGAATGCATAAACATACGCTGTACTTTAAATTATCGGATACAGACTGTACTGGTACACACCAAAAAAAAACACTTCATATACAAATGTTAACACACTCACCCTTACAAAACAGTAGATTCTGCGTACGACTGTACGAAAATACAGTCTGTCATTATGACTTTAAAATAAGGCACTTTTAACCACTGAAGTGATGGAATCTTTAAATGAAAATGGTGTCTTCATCAATCAAAGTAGATTAAAGCTGTATTTTCCTGTCAAAATGAAGACATAAAATCCAGTTTCCTTGAAGGTGGCGTTCAGCATTCAACAGTCTACGTTTCTGCATAAATGGCACGTTTTGTCCCCAGGCAAGGTCAGAATGTGCGGGATAAATTAGCCACGAATTTGCTGTAGCCAGGGTTAACTGGAAAAAAGAGAAGAAAAGACAGAAGGAAAGTGACATGTAACATTAGCATGCCAGTACCAACACTGCCACACCCTGTCAATACTTCAAATGCACACCCACACCAAATCCACACAACACAACTAGACAGACGCTAACCTGTAGCCACACAAGAAACATTATTCAAGAGGGAGATAGGTTTATGAAACTGTTTGGTACCTTTGCTTTACACAAC
This sequence comes from Aphredoderus sayanus, assembly GCA_027564795.1. Classification (NCBI taxonomy): domain Eukaryota; kingdom Metazoa; phylum Chordata; class Actinopteri; order Percopsiformes; family Aphredoderidae; genus Aphredoderus; species Aphredoderus sayanus. The sequence continues at coordinate 12,720 of JAODUG010007812.1, read as the reverse complement.
AAGCAAACAAAGGAGCCCTTTACACCGCATCCTGTAATCCATGCAAAACAGAGACCTAACCGCAAAAGCACACATTTACCAGAATGCTGCAGTGAATTTACCCTCATATACTTTTACTTCAGAAGTGACATCAGAAGAACAAATCATCATCGTCATCATCCAACGACCAATTCCAGTCTTTCAGGCCCAACTCAAGCAATCTGAAAACAGTACGAGGTTCACCAGTAGGTTCAACCTTTAGCAGTTCACAACAGCGTTCACCAGTGGGCAGTAGAGAGTCATCACACATTAGGCAGGCCCTCTGTTAGCTCCTGAGCATTTCATGTCATCTGACATAAGGCTTATTTTTAGGTTAAAGAAGCACACTATGGCACAGCAGGGCAGTGTACAGACAAGGCACAAGGCACAAGCAGACTCGGGTCTGCTACTTACAATCTCCCAGTATGAGAGAGACAAGAATGATGAAGGTCAAGGGTCAAGGGTCAGTGGAGGATGATACGGAACATGGGGCCAGCACTGAGGGACAAGAGCCAGTTAGCTAGTGTTAAAACACTATGTGTCTCAGTTAATCACACACCCATGTAAGACAAAGTAAAATATAACACAACACAAGTTAATAGGTCCCTGCACAGACAGGTACCACTGCTTCATTCTTCAAGATATCATGAATAGTAATGTGACAGACTAATAGGAAAAGGCTGCTTAAGGTAGGAGATCATGCTTGAAGTATTAGCCAAATGGCTAGCTATGCCCATTTTAGAATATCATTGTATTATGAAACATTACTAAGCTGTGCTGTGCCAGTGCTGGTTCAGTGCAATCTTGCCTTTGCAACACTGAACATGGAATTGTAAGACAGCATACAGACTACAGGTCATAATTAACATGCATATATGGGTGAAAGGCTTAAGTGCAGCCAGGAAATGAACAGGAATGTATTATTAGTACCAGTATAATATCTTAACAAGAATAGTACTGTACAATAGTGACTCAAGGAAACCCTCAGCAGTACCTGGGTTTCCCTGTGGGCTGCTGCTGCCTGGTGGACTGGATCTTCATTGCTCCGCGATGGGGTGACAGGTGGGGCGAGCCCCTGGGGGAATGGCGCGGGGAGACGCAGGGAGAGGAGCGTGTTCTCGCCGCTGGCTCTGAAGCGGGGACTTGCATCTGCGGCGGAGAGGTGGGGTGCTTCCTGGGCACGCGCTTGATGAGGCGACTCACCCAGCGCTGCTGCTCCTCCTGGGAGGCGGCCAATAGGAGCAGGTCTTTGGCCGTGGACATGTCATAGTTCACTGTGAAGGCAGCACAAGATGCATTGTGGGCGTTACACTCCTGACTACCTTTAAATGCATCAGCTTGCTTAACAGTTTACAGTTAGAAAAATACCAGCAACACATATCATAATAATACATAATTTAATCATTTAAAATGTATTAATATTATCCTATTCATTATTTTATTTATTTTGAATAATATTTTCTATATACAGTATATATTTTATTAACAAAATAAATCCTAATAATCATATTATATAATGTTAAAACTTTTTTTAAATAATAATAATAATAATAATAATAATAATAATAATAATAATAATAATAATAATTTATTCATTAATTTATTCTGCCCCCCCCCTTACATAAATTCACTTAAATGCATCACAGTGACTGATGTCTTGTACACTAACCCTTGCACGGTGCGATCACTTCCTCCTTTCTGTCCAGGTGGTCTTTGTGGCATTTGGTGTGGCAGCGCCGGCACTCCAGGGCGGGTGGGGGCTTAAAGACGTTCCACATGGGCCGGGTACAGGACTCACAGTTGGTTGGGAAGTGGTACAGGGTGGGGATGAATTCGTGGCCCTTATGGCTGATGTAGGACGGACGCTCGCTGAACGGTTGGGGCTCCATCGCAAACTCCTGGTCCCTCTTGCTCTCCCCTTCATTGGCGTAGAGGACCTGGTAGGAGGGTGTAGGGATCACACTGGGTCCCTCGCGTCTCTCACAGATCACAGCAGTATGTCATAGTGGCGTGTTATAGCACTGCGTCATAGCAAGATATTATAGTAGGGTATCACAGCAGTGTATCATAGCAGCGCAGGTAATGTAGCTAACAGCCAGCATTAATACTACTATTTAACTAACACCTATATTATTAGTCATTTAAAAATGTCTTGGCTATGACCGTGTTTACCCTCCTATCATTCCTCCAGGGTCCATTGGTAACATGATGGATTTACACTTTAGCAAAAACAAGGACGGTTTAAAAGGAAAGAGTGAGGGTTGTCAGTTAATGCCACAGGTTGAAGCAGCCCGTCATCTAAATCAATGTTACCTGGAATATCCTTGGGATATCTCTGGCATCTGCACGGTACACGTCTGTCTGAGTGACCGGCCGTACGTGGAATAGCTTACTGTAGATGAGACAGAGATAATGGCATAAAGCTTCGTTATTACAAAGAATATCATACTGTTACACACATACAATCTGATTAATTCCATTTGAAATAGGATAATTTAACAGGAAATGGTATTCCTGTGTTTTTTTTGTGTTTTTTTGTGTGTTAAATCACTTCAGGTTTAAGTACAGGGTGTGTGACTCACTCCAGTTCCAGGGTCATAAAGGGGTTGGACTGCTCCCGGTCCTGCTCACTGTTGTAGAACAGGATCTTTTTACTGCTAACCACTACATACTAGAGAAGGGAAACAAGCAAACGGTTACACGCACACACACACACACACACACAATATAGATATATGGAGAAGTAATGCAATGGGAATATTACCTTTTTGTCCCACCCAAACCTCTTGGTGTTCTTGGTGGGGAGTGATAACCAGCCCTCCAGCCTGGTGTCTATTGGGGAGATCATAAAGTGCTCTAAAAAATAACCCAGAAACTAGAGTTGTGCAAGATTGACAAAGCCAAATACCTCCATACCGCTACTTTGAAAATATGTTGCAATTTAAAAGTCATATTCATTTGGAATACTTTACTGTAATGCAAAATGAAAACATTTAACATGTTTCCAGATATGACCAGATATTTCATCTAATATCAGAATGTCAGTGACACACAGCTTGGGACCAACTTACCATGTTTTATATGCTAACAATACAAAACACTATGACCCACATCTATAGAAAATCACAAAACCACAAAAGCAATGCAAATGAACCACGTCCATTTTAGTTAAGGATAAGCTCACCTCACTGAAAATCTCATTCACTCATCTAGTCCAACAATGGGCTAACATTAGGTTTCCCTAAAGTAGGGAAACTCTCTGTGGGCCAGCCTTTTCCAACCCTGGTACACTGAATGGGTCCCGAATGAATTGGTCATTATCAATCTCTACAGGGGTCTGATAACAACCCATTCATTTGAATCAGGTGTGTTGGAGCAGGGAGACAGCTAAAACATGCAGGGCAGTGGGATCAGATACACTTCTGTGGGCCACACACATGCACTAACATGCACGCGTGGCTGGCCCAGCTATGAAAACTAAAATAAAAGGGAAGCTTGGATTACAACACACAGATGCAATTACTCTCCTACATCTTTATATAGAAAATAGTTGTTTGCTGCTGTATTAATGTTTAAAATATAGTACATCCGAGTTAAAAAAGGGCCCAATAGATGGTAAAGCAAGGTGACATCAAGATGGTCTTCTTATTATGGGTATGCTCCTTGGTTTTGGGTATTACCCTTTGTGTATTTTGGCTTGAAACTCCTCTCTACCCATCCTGCTACTATGCCAACAGTCTCATGTCAACTCAAAACACAAACACTGAGCTGGGGAGGGACGCTAGGACACATTTGAGGAGTGTACCTTTAACATAAACCAGAATCAAAGCACAGCAGAGACAGATTCACAATAATGAGCAGAGGTCATGCACAGTCACTGCACTTTCAATTCAGGGCAAGGAAAGTCCATATGCTGTATTATAAGAACACTGTATATACCACTCTATAGAAATTAGAAAGACTTATTTCTCAAACGTTAAAACAGATGGCGTGATCTGAAAGGTAATAGCCTAACCAAGACACCATGCAGCGTCACCTGCGCATTGGGGCTGCGGGGGCTGTTCGTAGGTGAGAGCCAGGGGTCGGGGCCCCTGCTCCAGCCCCTCGTCCCTCCCACATCCCCCTTCCTCCTCCTCCTCCCCAGAGTCAGAGTCAAACAGGGAGGGGGCAGGGCGGAGGTTGGGCCGCGTGCCGATGCTGACAGATTTGTGCGTGCGCTGGTAGGTGAACGACATTGACTCAGACGTGTGGGCGTGGGTGATGCGCACTGCGCCAACCAGAGGGAAGCAGGATGGGGGGGAAGGAATGAGGGGACAGGAAGTGAGGGAAAGTGGGGAAGGAAGAAGCAGTTGGAGAAAGAGTCAAGCTGGGCTGAAAGATAGCAGGATCCAAGTGAAAGCATAGTGCAACAGGTGGCAAGGAAATTAAACAACACAAGGGGGAAAAGTCGCAGTGCAGAGTGCGCCGCTGTATAAAGTTGGAACTACAAAAGATTTCTTAAAAGTAGTTGAGAATTGTGTTAACTTTTAAGCCTAATCACGAATCAATTAGATCGGAAGGGTTGCCCGAGACAGCGGGCTAAAAAAAGCAGACAAAAAAATAAATAAATAAAACAAATCGCTTTCAACTTCCAAATCAACTAGGCCTGTTGCTACCGGTGTAAATACACCTGTCAATCACTGGGGTGTAGATGAAGGGGGAGGGAGGCTACCTGGGAATCCGTCATCCGTCTCCAGGTCGTTGCCGCTACCGATGCTGGTGGTGTCCAGGGAGTGGATGCTGAGGGAGGTGATCTGGCAGCGGAGCTGCTCAATGTCACTGTCCTTGCTGTCCAAGGCCATCTGGAGCTCCAGACGAACCTGACCCTCATCAGCTATCACCTGGAGCGCACACACACACACACACACACACAGGAGGGTAGCCATGGTCACTATGAAGCAGTAGGGAATATACTATACTGAATCAAAGTGCAGAGCTAACCAAGGCAATACGTGGCTCATGCGAGAAGACAACATTGCGCTAACCCCCTGCATTTCGCTCAGCTCTCGCTGGTACTTGATGATGGTGCTGTTGAGCTTCTCCCTCTCCGCCCTCAGCTCCAGCTGCAGCTTCCGGTTCTCCTTCTCCTTGCGGCGGACCTCGGTGTCGTTGCCACGCTGGCCGTCCCGCACGGACTCCCTCCTGCTCATCACCTCCGTCAGCTTGTTGACCGCCTGAGGGCCAATGAGGTGTGTGTGTGTGTGTTGGGGTAGGGGGGGGAAGACATCCACCATGCAGACGGTGAACAACACACACTGTGGAAACTTCATGAATGACATCTTATAGACCTTCAAAGTCGTAACACACACGGAATACTACGGCAATATATCGTCCTTTTAAAACATCACTGTCTTAAAAGTGAAGGGAGTTGTTATTAGAAATGCATCGTTTTATTTATTTATTCCCCATTTCTTTTCCATCCTGCACAGGAACATAAATGCACCTGGATCTTCAGGGTCCTCTCATTCTGTATCTGCTTTTCAAAGGACAGCTTGACGGCGTTCATCTGTCTCTCCTCCTCCTTTGCCTTCTGGAGTTCTGCAAGACGGAAAAATATTCTGCATGTTTATTTTACATATTAAATACTTTTTGCCAAAGTATTATGTTAATGTCTGAATTCTCTAATTGTTTTCAACCTCCTCGCAGTGCATTAACTTGCTTTTTAAAACCCACAGTAATAACACCCAGAGGCAGAATTATTAATAAGAAAATTAAATGAATAAAAAAAAAATAATTAACCCCCCCAATAATGGTTTGGGTGTGGATAAAGGAGATTAGATCAAATGAAAAGAAGTTTACCAGTATGTTATGGGAAGGCATTATTTTCCTGAACAGTATACACTCACGCTGTTGCATTTCCTTCAACTGGTTGTTGAGCTCCTCTTTCTCATTGGCTAGGTTGGCCACATCCACTGTCAGTGTGCGGTTGGACTCTTCTAGCTGTGGAGACAACAGAGAAAGGGATATAAATACGAGTATCATGTTCCATACTAGGGATGTTAATGCATTGATGAACTGGTTACCGGTTAACAGCCAGTAAGAATTAAACACATTAAGCCTATTGGTTAAGAAGGCAATGCAATGTATTGATAATGTAATTACAGTCTACCATTGTTTTCCTTTAATGCTGGAACAGATATTAAACTACTGGTAACTTTACCGCAGGTTGAATTATTTCAACTTCCAATGGGCCTTGTCAAAACGTTTTGATAGAAATCTGTAGGAATTTTAAATAAATAACTAAATATTTGAAATCGGGAATTTCTGTTTGATGTCTTAGTGACATTCTAGACCCATCTGCATTTGTTGAATGTAATTGTGTCATGATATGTTTTACCATTATTTAAATACCAAGTTCTGTTTCCAGAAATCATTCTATAACCCACCCCCTCCCATAAGCCTCACCGAGGTGATAGTGGCCTCCTTATCGTTGAGCTCTTGTTTATGTCTGGCCATCATGTCTTTGAGCTCCAGCTCCTTCATGATCTTCTCCTTCTCCAAGTCCGAATACTGCTCCTCAGCGATGGAGCGAGCCAGCTGCTCAGAGTCTGCCTTGGTCAGACTGACCTCCAGCTGGGATGCTAATGAATCCCTGAGGAGAATGGAACAAGTCAGTTAGTATGGGATTACATGTATAGATCCTCTTTAATAAAATAATATTGTTGTATGCTTGGGTGAGCAGTTGGTTTGTCTGAAAGTGCTGGACTAATTCTTTTAAATCAGTCTAATATGTAATTTTTCGGTCGGACTTGGCCCAAGAAATTGACACTGACCTATATTTTCACTCAAGAAGCCAATCAAGTTACGACAAACTGTTTGCCACGTTCAATTACGTTTTTGAACTGAATGACCTTGAGAATGTTGAACTGACTCTGACATGCGTTCACTGCGGAACGTGGGAGTGACCGACCACAAACGATCACTGTTTTCAATCAGCCACGCTGACAGATCCATTCCGTTCCAAAACACTACTCCTCCCTGTTATTTAAATGGTCGTTAGATCCACTGCCGTTTTAGTTCACTGAATGTAAATTATACGCAACATCGTACCCAACGCAACCTAACCGAATCGGAATGTTCAGCTGGAAAGGAGAAAACACCAAAATCAAAAACGACAGTTGGTTGGAATGATTCGAGATCTCTTGACAAACCTCCGAACAGCTGTCACTGGATATGAACAACAGTGTTTGACATAGCCTCTTAACTGAGGCATGATTTCATTCCATCTGCCAATTGGCTCAGTATATAAGGTACAATAAAACTGACATAGGAAAGATTTTTGTCAAGTGGGCTGTCTGCGCCCACACAGTGTTGAGAAGAGGTCTAATGAGCCGCATTAGTTCAAAACATGTGTTGTGTACAGGGGTTTAATTGACCCATGTCCATCTCTTAGCACACTGTGCTGTCAATTCACTGTAGACAAAAACTACTTGAAAAAGCATTCGTAGAACTAAAACATCTGGATAATTTGATCCCACATTTTTTTGGCAATCAAAAGGAATGAATATCCTCTGAATAAACAAAATTGAAATTATAAAACCACTTATTGAAACCTAAAATGTGACCAGGAATTTCAGGACATCCTATAGTACATTACAAGACAACCCAAACATATTCAGCTGAATCAATAGTTGATCAGTTACAACTAGTAGCAAGATGTAATCAGGATGGTGCAGTTACCTCTCCTCACAACATTCCTCCAGTCTTTGCTGTGTGTCTCTGTACAGCTTCTTCTTCTCATCACACTTGTCTTTCAGCTCACGGATCTGGGTTTTGTAAAGAGTCTTGAGAGAATACAACAAAACTATATCAGTTTAGAACAGTGGTAAAATATTGTTATTTTAGAATTGTGTCATTTTTAATGATGTGGTTGAAAATAATAAATGTCAAAAAGTCATCTTAAGGTACCGTGAAATACTGCTCAGCCTCTAGTTGGTCCTTCAGTTCCTTTAGCTGGCCATCAGCTTCCTGCCTCTCCCTGGGTTGAACAAACAGCTGTCAATCACCTCTTTGGACCGATGGAATGCCAGAGTCACAATACTCTTAGTAATTTATATTAATACAATTCTCTGCAATGTGCCAATAATGTGCATGGGCATGTATGCTCAAAAATATGAAGATTTTAATCGCACAAATTTTCATTAGTTTAATTAAAAGACTTCAACACACACAATAGGTTTCTCTCAAATTCTGTTCAAATATTTTTACAATTCTTTGTTAGATAACACTTCACATTTGCCAAGGTAATCCATCTACCTGACAGGTGTCCCATATCAAGAGGCTGATTAAACAGTATGATTATTACAGAGGCGTGTGCCTTGGACTGGTCACAGTACAAGGCCACTGTTGCAAAGGGCCTGGAGATGAAAGTTTGCCTGTGTGGCAAAATTACATATATTTACATGATGTCAAACCATAGTGCCCATGTTAATAAATACGTATTTGCCTTCATAAATAAAATAAACATAAAAAAACAAAAATAAAAAACGGTTTTCTAAAATGTGCTGTTTTGTTTGAAACACATCAACGAAAGACTGGGAAACTGTAAAGGGCCAGGTACATAAGTGTATGAGCTCTGTAAGGGGCAAGTACAAAAGTGTATGAGATCTATAAAGGCTCTGTAAGGAGAGGAATAGGACCCATTAGGCAGGTGTGGGGAAGGGTATGTATTTTCAGTTTAAATACAAACATGTATTCACATGTGGTCATTTCTGACATCTTTACAATATCTCCCTTTCATTTTAACCCCATTGGTACTTTGGTTAACATCTGGTACTCCAAGCTATGTAGGGTACACTGAAAACAATAATTTGCAACTGCATTTAAACCACTACATTCTATATATGTATAGCATGTACATGCCGGAATGTGAGCACATGTGTGTGTGTGTGTGAGTGAGAGACAGAACAGACCTTCTCAACTCCTGGTTCTGTTTCTCCAGGCTCTGCTTCATGTCCAGCAGGTGGTTGAGCTCCTGTTTCATCTGCTTCTCGGAGGAGCGCAGCACTGCCACCTGCTGGCTCTGTAGCTTCAGGTCAGCCTGGGTCAGACTGCGCTTCTGCATCTCCTGCTCCAGACGCAGGTTCAGGTTCTCCACCTGGCGCGCACACATACACACACATTAGCTCTACTGCATGTTTGGCACATTCATCCTCTAGCTTCGGTCTGTCTGTGTATGTATGTATGTATGTATGTGTATATATATATATATACACACACACACACACACACAGTGTACATATACATTGCTTTTCAGGCATGTTTTTACATGTAGACAAATCAACCAATTATAAACCAGTGGTTTTAGCAGTTCTGCTAGTCTGGCCATAAAGGGGTGCAACTCATTTACATACATTATGAGAAGCTAAATATAAAAAGGGGTCTGGCCGTGCCCACACTGTCCTGAGATAAGGCTTATTAGCCACATTAACTCAAACAGCTGCGTGGGTGTACAGCATAGAGGCGTTCAAGGAAGTTTTGATTACATCTACCGCCGGTATGCATTGATTATCTAAACAGCATATGGACAGCTTGTGGGTGCATGTAAAATAATATACTCTATAGTTCTCTTGTGGACCAATGAAAACATGCGTGCTGCTTTCCCAGGAGTTGATCTGAAAAAAGGCTGCAGCTTTAAAAAAGGAATTCAGTAAGTGTCTGGCTCACCTCTTCAGTGAGCTTGTCCTTCTGTGTCCGCAGCTCGTCCAGTTTGTGCAGGGCCTGTTTATAGTCGCAGTCCAGCATGGAGTGCTCCTTCTGCAGCTGGAGCATCTGGGCCTCCACTAGGAGCTTGGAGCTGCGCTCCTCCTGAAGGGTGCTCTCCACCTCTGGAGCCCCACACAAGGCCAGGAGAAACATAAGAATAGGACCGGAAAGCACTCTGCCTGGAGTATCAAAACCAGTACTGCCAGGACTACTCAATTTTATTGTAAATCGTGCTACTAATAAATTTAAGATTTCATAAAAATAAATAAAAGGAATAATAAAATCAAATTAACCTACGTAGATACATGAACTGTATGAATCCCCCTGGTCTATCTGTCCTCTTACCCTTCAAGGCCCCTGACTTGGCCTCTTCAATGGACTGGTAGATCTTGTTTTTATCAGCCAGCTTGGCTTTGGTCACCTTGTGCTCTGCTTCCTCCTGCTCCAGGCACTGCTGGAGGGACTTCAGCTTGAACGTCAGCTCAATCTCCTGGTTGCTTTTCTCCTGCGGAGCCCAAAGGCAACCAGGCAGTTATATGGCTGTTCTAAATGCATGTCCACCTTCCGTGACTTCATTTTGCATATGACAGACATGCTCTGAATTTTATGTGATAACACATACTATAATATTTAATATAGCTCTTTGGGTCATACATTAAAAGTATATACTATTGGGAAAACAATTATATATATTTAGAAAATGATGTCTGCAAATTGAAAAGTAAGAGAGGGGGATATACCTTTTCCAGGTCTGTCAGCCTCTGCTGTAGCTCCTTCTTCTCAGCCTGGCCTATGGAGAGAGATGACTTCACCTCCTTCATCTCCTCTTCCAGGCCAGAAAGAAGTGCTAACATGGGGGAGAGGGGAATATGTGACTAACAAGGTTAGGTTAGAGGAACACAGAAATAGAGTGAATGGACTCATACTGTACCAAATGCAGTGGTATTGACATGAATGCTGTATTTTAGCTAACAATACAAATAAAGCAATACTACAAATTTTGTTTATTGTCTAGTTTAACTATTTCCTAAAGTATTTGTTGATGGAAGTGTTCATGATTTGAGAAACCTGTTGCAAATCCGACTGAACTTATCCCCTCTGCTTTACCAGGGAAACTACAGGAAAATGTGTGCACCTGTGCAATTTGACTGCAATGTGAAACGTTACATAACGTCCTAAACATATTTTTTTCTAATAATGTCAAAACAACACTAATGATTTCCCGTAGTCCCCAATTCCACCAAAACTGAAAAAAGAAAAGAAAAGACCGGGAAAACAAAAACATCTCTTCACCCAAAAATATTGTTATGCTGTGTCCACTGTGGCTCAACATTATTTCCACTACTGTGCATGGACTCTATGCCCCTACGTTCCTAAACAAAAGGCCCTCACAAGAGGTGCTGGCTCTGGTCTGGGTTTGGTTTTACAACCTCTTGCTTCAATCAGACCCACTCAGAGCCGTTGAAACAGATGTTTCCATCTCCACTTATGATGGGATCTTTCCCTAGGTCTGGTCCAAAACATTATTCCACTTCTGCGACCCTGTCCGACACCATGCTCCAACTTCTGTGTAATTCCTTCTGCCTGCTACACAGTGAACACACTGTCTACTCTGGCAGGTTTGACTGTGCTTGCACATTATATCCAAATTGGATTCATTATCTTCCTAGCATGACTGTTTTTGGCTGGAGGATTCGAAATTTCACAAAATCCCCCCGACAAATTCCCCCTGCCTAATTGATACTTAGAATATAACAAAGGACCTTCCATACTGTACATGATGATAGACTTTAACAGTATCTGGCTAGTGGATAAGCTATTTAGGATACTTGGCAATACAATATGGCATTTCATAGAATAATCGGATTTTAGTGTGAATTACAGAACTGTAATACATTCAAACTTTGGTTCAAAATAAATACTAAATTTGTGGGCAAGAGTGCATATTCCTCTACATGTTGTATTCCTCTCTACTCCTCCTTATACAGCTCTTGAAGGCTCACACCAGTCTCCCTACAGCCTCCTACTCTTCATACAGTACTCAACACCCTATGCCACGGCAGGGAGAGATGTTTATGTTCTGATGGAACTCAAAAATATCACCAAGCATCAGTGACTCCACCTATAACCCTCATGCTGTCCTCCGGGCCAAACTGCACTACCTTCTGGTGCCAGCAGAAGTCACCAATTCTAATTCTACAGCTTACACAGACATATGATGCCTATGTAAGCCATGAAAACATACGCAGGTGGCGCCATCTGCTGGCGGAAGATGGTAGTGTGTTTGAAACCCAAGGAAGGACAACAGGAGGGTCAAGTTTAATCCTCTGGGCCCGCCTCACCCTGGAGGTCTGCGATGGTGTCCGCCGCCTGCTGGCGGTCTCTCCTCTCGGCCTCCAGCTTGCCCTGCAGGGCCATTAGCTGCTTCTCCACATCCATCCTGCTGTTCTCCAGCAGGTTGCATTTGTCCTGCATCTCTCGCAGGCTGGCCTCCAGGCCCTGCGCCTGCTTCTGGGACTCCACGTGACTCTTGCGCAGCCTGCCCGCAGCCTCCTGCTCGCCCTGGAGCACAGCCTTGACCTCCTCTAGCTGGAGGGAGGAGGATGCAAGACAGGACAAGGAAGGAGAAGACAGGACAAGGAACCAGTAGACAGGACAAGGAAGCAGAAGACATGAGAAGGAAGAAAAAGAAAAGAAGGAAGCACAAGACAAAAGAAGGACGCACAAGACAAAAGAAAGAAGCACAAGACAAAAGAAAGAAGCACAAGACAAAAGAAAGAAGCACAAGACAAAAGAAGGAAGCACAAGACAAAAGAAGGAAGCACAAGACAAAAGAAGGAAGCACAAGACAAAAGAAGGACGCACAAGACAAAAGAAGGACGCACAAGACAAAAGAAGGAAGCACAAGACAAAAGAAGGAAGCACAAGACAAAAGAAGGACGCACAAGACAAAAGAAG
>JAODUG010007801.1:0-27278 GCA_027564795.1 Aphredoderus sayanus | reverse complement strand
TGTGTATGATTTGTGTGTTTTTCAATTGCCATTGCTGAGTGTATTTATTTCTTTATTAATTATTTCTTTATGTATTTTTTTATTTTATTTTTTTATTAGGTTTAGCGCCTTCTATCTGCCACAAAGAGCTAGTGATTTGGGTCATAAATCTATTTCTTACAGTGGAAATGCTTGTGTTTGTGTTTAGCATCACTTTGAAACTGAAAAACTGAAAAAATGCTCTTTTGACATACAGTAAAGGTCTAACTGGGGACATGTTATCCTCTCACAAACAATGAATGCACAGAGCCTCAAAGCCTGGAGTGTTTGAACATCAACTCTCCTGTTGTGTGACCTTCTGTGCTTGACAAGAGGTGGATTAGGCATTCAGTGCTCAGAAGATTTAGAAGCCTGTTCTGAAAGTACTGGCATTGAAAACTTCCTTATGATAAGTGAGATAGTAGTAGTAGTAATGGACTGTAACGCACAGCAGGGCTGACAGACAGGTGACTTAATACAATATTATTAACCCACTGAATGACCACAATTTCACTCTTAAATATGTAAGCAATTTCATTTTCATCACAGAACTGTCACGGCGACGTCCCGCAGCGGGGCAGTGCCTGCCAAAGGGGCGCGCCTTCCCCGGAGTACTGATAGCCAGTCTGTGACAGGTGGCAATCAGGGACTCCCACACCTGTGTCTCGTCTTGTCGTTACCCTGTTTCTTTATATAGGAGTCTCTTTGTGTTACCCCTTTGCAGGGTATTTTGCTTTGTCATTGTAATCTCTCTGCCTGTGTTATTAAACGAGCCTTTGTTAAATTAACTTCTGATTCAGTTTCATTTAGATCGTTACAAGAACAGGTTTAGTATCGTAATATGAGTCACATATTTTATTAGGTCACATTCTCTGTCTAATGCTGAACTTACACTAGAAAATCTTTGAAAAGACAAGTCTGACACCGTCTTACATCTAAAGACATTTAGTGTCATTAGTCATTTTTTAGCCTGGCCAAGATTTTGCTGTCCACATAACACCGGCTCCATAGGCTACTCTGTATCTCAAAGGAATCAGAAAGTCCAACTATCAAAACATAATAAAAAATAATACGATCTGATATATATGTTGAGGTGGTTTGGAGCCTCAGAATCCCTTTGCTAATGTCCTATTCTTGTGTGTACGCTGACATTTATCCTCCTGTGTTTTTGGCTATAAAGTGAACATTCCATTCCCCTTTCCACATGTTGACATAGTTCCTTGAGGTCTCAATGCAATGCATTTGACATGCTTAACCCTCCCGCTGTCCTATGGGTCAAAATAACCCGGTGCACTCACCAGTAGTGGGCGCCAACCACAACATGGACATATGACATTCAGCGGTTGGCTCCCTCTGCTGGTAGTCTGCTGAAATGCCTTAGGACAGCGGGATGGTTAAGTGAAAATACATCAGATTATGTGTAATGGCACCGTATTATTCCCATTTTGAACATGCTCTCAGAAAACAATCACTTTTAGTTGCTTTAAATCCAACGATTCACTGCTCACCCCTCTTCCACGTAGTGTGCCGACGTAAGGGTACGTCTGGCTTTGCTACTTTGAGCTGTCAGAGACAATACTGCCCCTGACAGTGGTGCAAACGTATTGGTTTAACCAGAAGCCCTTTTTTATTATATTGGAGTTATAAGGCGTTATATTGTGCGGGGGAATCAACATCTGCATGGCAGCAGTGGTAACACAGCCCCCGGAACTATGTGTAGGGACAGCTGGTACAGTGGAACTGGGACAGGGGTGTGACGTTTGATAACCAGACATATGTATCCACAAGCATGTATTATTTCATGAATGAAGGTTAGTTTATACTATAGCACAACATGCAGCCGTCCTTGCCTGCTAACCAGCCATATATATCCACGAGCATGTATTATTTCATGAATGAATAGTTACTACAGCACAAAACTGCAGCCATCCTTGCCCACTACAGGAGGAGATTATGAGGCAGATTGGCCTAGACTAGGCTAATGTTTGGCCAACATAACACAATTAGTGATTATTCAGTTAAACAAGAAATGTTAAAGTTAAACAAAAGCATAGATTATCTTTGCTATTATCACATATATAAAGTTCTATGTCTTTGCACGATATGACCGATCGCTGAATCAGCAAAAAGCAGCTTTAACTCCTGTGGATGGCAGCCAGTTTTCGGCAGGGGACCACTTGTTGTTTATGCTACGGTAGCCTACCAGTTATCAACAGCTAGGTTTACAGATTTGTCACCTGTGTTGACCATTAAACTTTTACTTAATTTCTTGCTTGTATAGCCTATTTTGCTGAATACTACGGTGGATGACTATGGGCTATCATATCCTCATAGGGACATTACCAAACAAATTGAGGAGCTTCTACGTAGCAAGAATGCACTTTTGTAATTTGAATGTTTCTCTGCCTCTTTTCCTTCTATGGACATTATAGATTGGGAGGGTAACAGTCTATTGTAAAAGACCCAGTACTTCTTCAAGTCACATGGACTCCAAGTCACATGGACTATTTTCAAAAACAACAAGACATTTAAATTTTTTTTACAAGCCCAAATGTAAGATGGAAATAAACAACACCCCATAATATTTAACATGTTTGATTTTGTGGGAATGTCTAAATGAGAAAAAGACTGACAGCTCAGATTGTCACCTTACACCAAACAATCGAGACAACAGGAGTGTGCTAGTCTAGCAAACATCTGATTATTTTATTCTGACTGGAAATATATCTGCAACAGTGAAATCGCTTGGAAGTCATTAGGTGTAATGCCGGCAAGTCAACAGTACTACAAAAGATATGATTAACCTAAATGGAAATAATTATATAAATGCTCTGATACTCAGAACACTCAAAACAGCAGTGGAAACCAGTGTTGAGCCAGCAAGTCACTCTGAATCCAAATGGGAAGGCCACATGCTCTTTGTTTCCAACAACAGTGTTTTTGTAATACTGGTTTCCACCACAAGGGAAATACATTTCAGGAGTCTTCCTTTAAAATGTTGTCTTTCTAAATGATTAACTGTATTGTCAGAAAACCTAGTACTGGGACAGGATACATTTGGAGGTACAGGGGGACTTTTTTTTGTAACCCTACATATTCATTTTGTTTTATTTAATTGCTCATTAAATTTGTATTTATAATGATTGGCTAACTTTTTATTCTACAAACACATTCAACAGCAGCTCCACACAACATGACTTAACTTACTATACTACAATAATACTGTATCACTGCAAAGCTACATTCCTGAGTGACATGTCAAATCCAGCTCCCGCTGCAGGGCAATAAACTCAAAACAGGCCTGTGTCAGAGGATCTAGTCATGCATTATGGAGAAGGATAGCAGAAAAGAATGCAAATTCCAAGACAGGGGGATGTTAAAGGAACCTCATACGGATCATGCACATAAAAAAGCCTCAAACTCTGTCTTAAACTTGCCTCTTTGAGGGTTTTTCCCCGACTTTGACGTGTCTAACACAAAAAAAAGCTGTCTTGTCCGACGTGGTCTGTGGTCCTGGAACAGAGGTGGGTGGGCAGGCTTGAACACCGCCCTTCCCCCCCCTTCCCCATCACTCCTTCTGGCAAGACAGGCAGTGTATTAAAATAAAACTGTTGCACACGTCCCACCCCCAGCCATGTTCGCGAGACATTACCTTATACAAGGGTACCCACCAGAGCATTCCACTGTCTCCTGGCCTATGAGTCGATATGACCCTCTCCCCGTTGCCCCCAGCCTCGCCCCCAGCCTCACCCCCTACCCCGCCCCACACACACTGCCAGTGTGTGTTGTTTTTCCGTGGTCACATGACTCAACAAAAAACTAGAAGCCCAGCACAGGTTGGCTGTGGAAGGGAATGACTTTGTGGAAGGAACGTGAAGCGCTGGGGCTCGACGTGGCTCAAATTACCCGCTTGTCAGGCCTGATGGATTCAGTTTAAAAACATAAAAAAGAAAAGAGGGGCCTGCAACAGGCGGGTGAATAAAACCCCCTCACTCACTAACTCGCTAACTGCCTGCTTATATATGCTTGGGTTTTCTAAGGCAGGCAAAACAACAACAACAACAATGGTTGAATGGCCACTGGGCCACAAACAGGGGGACGCTGCGGGTTGCAAAACAAAATGTCCACTGTTCCATCAGCAAAAGAGGAGAGGGGAGGCGGAGTTTAATAGAAGGAATATGGGATTAGTTGAATGAGTGGAAATTCCTGTTCAACACCCAAGAGTTAAGGCCCCACCAAATACTCACACACAAACAAATGGTGTGTGTGCATGTGTGGCTTGGTGTTAACTCTGTGTCCCAAACCCTCAGTGGACTTTCAACATTTTAAAGTGTTAAAAATGCCATATCTCCAAAAGTGGGATAATGCCATCCCTGAGCTGGACTGCAAAATGACCCAGTGAAAGGCTCCTTGAAATATGTCTTTGCTGATTACCATATGTTTAACTCATACAAGGTCCACATGGGTGTTCCAGACTTGCATCTGGAAGCCATCTAGGACTGCAAATGTGAAATGTAGTGGAAGCACTGGTAGCAATGGACACCCATCCTAATGAATAGAAAGGTCAGTCCCAGTCACAGGTTTTAACAAGCACACAAACAAAAGTAAGATCAATTGTCTGGGAGAGGATCGACCTGCCTCTCGGGCTATCCGAGAATGTCCTGAAATATCCTACCTGCTTACTCACTGGAGAAATAACTAAATGGCATGATGGGATACATGATACAGCAGTGTTAAAAATAGCCTTCCGCTGACAGATAGCACAGCCCTTTGTGACCTCAGCATTAGTCTTAGCTTACACCATTGTACATTTAAGTACAAGTCAATTTGAGAAAATACTGTTTACAAGAGGGATTATTGTAATGGAAGTAAGATGTAACTACTAAACCACACTACTACCAAGAAAACACTATTAGGCTTGTCTGAAATTTAAAGGAAGACACCAAAAATGTGTTATTTTGAATGCACCCTCTAGGAACTCACACGTCAAAAGTGTCTTGTAGTATGTGAAGCATAAATGATCAGCCTTGGTCCAGCTTTTAGAGGGAAATAATTATTTGTTTGTATGTCAGTTTGCATGACACACTAATATGGGGATCCTCAAAGCATTACCTAATGCTGGAATGCTAGAATTTACTCCATATCTCATTCTTCTTGCAAGAATCAGAGGAAAAATCCTGAAATTTGATGACTCCTACTGTAGATAGCAGTCCACTCTTGGAAGTTTTAATGTACGATAAACGATACATTAAATCATGTTATAAAAAAAAATGTGTGATGTGATGAATAAAATAATAATACAGTCTTGCTTTTGATGTTAAATAGGGAATGTTCTATTAAAAGCTGCTGGATTTCTTTTTCTAATCTTCAAAAGATAATATCTGTATTTTTTAATCAATGGTTTGTTCAATTGATTTATGTCTGGGGTTGAAATTTGGGGATCCGGGGATGGTACAGTATGACATAATAGAGGATTGTCCCTTTAACATTTGTATTAATTTTTGAAGTCAATATTGCGTGTAAACAAGCATATGTTTGTGACAAAAATTCTTTGTAAATTAAAGTCAGCGCATTGAATTGATTGATTGATTCAAAGACATTCCGGGGGGTATAGTGGGCATAATTTCTCCCACTCTGTGTCATAAGTGCAACATGCCTTAGACCGACATAAACAATGGACTCTTTCAGTGTTTTCCCTCAAGCCAGCAATGGGGAAGTGCATCATGGGAATTATCTACAGATTTGTACAGTGTGCATGTGTGTGGATACTTTTAAATTACAGGAATCTACCATATGTGAATTTAAGTTCATTAAAAAAATTCTGAAAATGACAAAAGGCAATATATTTCAAAGCCTCATAATTCTGGAATTTGCATTGTAACAATTTTAAGGTATTTTACTATTTAGAATTTTAAATGAATGTAAAGATATAAAATGTAAAACAGTCATTGTGGCATTCACCAAAATTGAACACACAATTCTAGTTGTGTTAAAAAAAATTGAAAACTTTAAAATGTAGAAATGGTGAAACTGTACAGGAATTGTGTGGACTTACTTACTCATTATGCTAAATTGTTTCCATTTGCACATTCCAGTTGTACTTTACTTGTAAGAAAAACTCAATGCAAAGGGAGACTATAATGACTCAAACCATATTGCTCATTGTTTGCTCTGAGCTCTGCCTAGGGTGTTACAGACATGTCAGTTCTCCACGTGGTCTCGGATAAGCAGTCTTAAGAAGTTGTAGCCTACTCCTACAATGGTTTTAATTCCAGTATTAACGCTAAGCCACCAACCTTAACTATGAGACTAACAGCACTAGCAAGATACAGGAAGCCAATGTGTCCTGTGTAAAATCTTTACGTTTTACAAATTTACAGTACACATGAGAATTCATAGAGGTTTAAGAGTAACATGTCATCTTTCCTTTTTTGAAAAATATAATGTCACATTTGGAAGGGCATTATGGCCTAAGTGAAAGTATTTTTTTTTACCATTATTGTTTGATAACCTCAAGGGTTATGTGATTGTGTTGGAAAAGGGGTAAAAATGAAAATGTGGATCAATTTATCTATTATTTACTATTATAGTCGAATACGTACACTTTTGTAACACCTGCAAAGGAAGTCTGCAAAGGAAGCTTTATTTCCTTTGCAACCGTTGTTATAAATGTAAATATGCACTTGGTCAAAAATATTATTTGTCTAAAACACTGATATACTGCTTTTTAAAGCACTCCATGAACGAAAGTGAAATTAAATCTAAAGACCAAAAAGATCATTAATGCATAATACTTTTATTGACCGTGTATTATATCTGAATCTTTTACTCAAAACTAATAATCTGTACTTTGGGGTATAATATCATCTAGACTAAACATATCTGATTCAACCTTCAACATATGGTCTTAATGTTAAAACCATCCTGTCACAAAAATATTTCATATTATATATTTAAAATATCATCAATTATCTTGAAATAAAAACAGCTTTTTTCCACAAAAGACACAAATTGGAGGTTGTTCAATACTTACAGACGTGGCTTCCATTTGCTGATTGTGATGAATGATTATTTATCCAAACGTGGTAATGACTCTGGCGCAACAACATCACCACTAATAAAGATGGCATGCCAAATGTGTGATTGACAGGTTGGTGGGGCGTTGTAGGGGCTTCCGTGTCATGGAGAAAAGTCCTCGTAAATCCATGGTTGATCAGCCGGACCTAGAGTAAACATCTCAGAGTAAGGTTCCACTACATGGTTTTATAATTGTTTGAGCAATTATCTGAATGAAACCTACTCAGAGTAAATTTTGGTATATAATAGGAGATGGCAGCATTTCCTATAAATATGTTGTATTTTACGAAATGACAGTTGGTTACATCAAAGTGAAATATACTAGGCTATCAAACGACATTTCACATGTTCCTATAATATCCCTAAAACAGCTCTACAAGAATATAACAGCTAGTTTTTAACAGCTAGTAATTAATCTCTAGTTTTTAACAGCTAGTAATTAATCTGCATATTATTGATTACAAACAATATACACTATATACTGTATATATATACTGTATACTGTGCATTGTATACTGTGAAAATCTATCACCATCTTCTAATAGTAAAATCACAAAATAAAACGTAATTTAGTAAAGTTCAGAAATCAAAAATATTCACTTAGTAGTTAGGTAAAGCTGCAATCGTGCCTTTTCCAATACAGTCAACACAGTAAGTTATCACCAGCATATGGAGAGCATGTGGGACAATGGAGGAACTAAAACACTATTCATGTATGCCTAACCTCTCTGGTGTACAAACCATTGCTGGTTCATGTAAAACGCATCAAGGCTGTTAGGCATAATAACGCACATTTCATACAACCAATTTTTTATTCATTCACATTCATACATGTATATTAGTACTGATTGTACATGTATTAATTCAACATGTTAATTAAAAGATTGTTGTTTTACATGCACTTGTGGAAAACATTATTGAACCCAAGATATTTCAGATGGGGGGTCACCATATTGGGGCAATCTGCTAGTCTATGAAAATGAAAAATATCAGTGTTTCAAAAGTGAAAATATCTAATTTATAATCTTCAATGGAGTGAACATGCATGCATTTTGAGGATTTGTAGTCTGAAGAAAGCATTGCATGCTTTTAATATGAAAACGAATGATTCATTGCACTCCAAAGAAAAATTCCAAAGAAAAAAAAATGCTTGCAAACTGCATAATTATTTTGTATTATTATTGCGGTTTACACACAAGTTGTTCAAAATCATCACTGACTTTGCTGACAACAGAATATCCTAGCTATTCAAAAATAATGACTTAATGGGTTTGTGAAAACCATTAAAACAGTAATGGGATTTAGACGTGTTTGTGTGTAATGTGATGCAAATGCAAGCATTTCTATGCTCGCTTATCCATGTACTGTAGCTTGCGTGACTATGAAACAGCCCTAAAATATGTGCGTATAGTCATTGCATTTATAACTGTGACTGGGTAGCATGTATAGACTAAGAGCTAGATAAATAAACTTGATTTTCACAAAAAACTTCTCCCCATAGGAGAGAAGTGATTGTCTTAACATCCAGTTATTGCCTTGTTAAACATGTGGCATTTCCAGCATTTCCCCCTTAGCTATTATAAATCTGTGTTACCTTTAGTTGACATAAGAAATAGAGAAAGGTGAGCTTGAGCTGCTTTGAATGGAACATCCCATGTAGATTTGATGCAGGCAGAAGCCTAATTGCAAACGTCCCAGTCCCATAGAATTACATGCTAAGCATGTTTACATTGGTGGTGTTTCAACGTGCCTAAATAACTGGGACCTTGCCACTCAGGACAGAGTATCAACAGTTGATTGTCCACAACTCTGCCCTGTTGACCTTTCATCTGATGTTCCTAGTGACACTGCACTGTTGGCCAATGGGACACGGGGCAGTAGCTAACTAGCACATATACATTGAAAAATATGTGTGCTATGTATGTGTAGAGACTAGAGTAGTGGGACAGTGCAGAATTGGCAAGGACCAACATAGGCTACCGACTGTTATTTGCTAATGCATCTTCATAATGGCAAAAATTTGATTTTGCTGTTGTTATTTTATTTTTATCCTTTAGGATGTATGGTTTTTAATTAAAAATTAACTATCCTAGATTAATCAGAATTAATTCATTCATTCATTATCTTAGATTAATCGTAATTAATGAATAAGATTAATCATCTTATATATATCATAGATCAAGAGAACGTATAGCTGTCAAGTGAAGTGTACCTTTACATGTAAATATCTAACAATATTCAGTTCCTTAATCTGACATGAAAAGATCTCTGAAGTGAGTAAAATTCCTTTACATTCACCTCCTAGCCATAGTGTAATTCTTCCACCTTTCACTGCATTGTATAATTACAAAAAACAGGAGAGCTTCACTGGAGTGAAAAGGCGAGAAGTCACTGCAAGTGAATCCTGCTTGTCTAGTCATACAAGGCTGGCTGGTTTACAGTAGGTCGATCACCTTCTGTGCAGGAAGCGGGTACACAACGCCCCTGCAATCCACGCCCCCTCCCCCTTTCTCCTAACCACCTGTGCTAGTCTTACCGGAACCCCCCCCGATATACACAAACATATAACCACCATCTCACAGCTGTGTTTTTACCACACACAAAACTTTCTTTGTTATTTTACATTCAGACATTTCCAACTGTCATAAAATCAGGAATATGTTACTTGGGTCTTACAGTAAGTGGATGCTTATTGCCAATCACAGTCAGGTCTGTTATGCAATGCAAGCACAATAACCAACACGGAAATCTGGTTCTCTGTGTACTGTGACCCTGATATGACAGGTTCACTGTTTTGTTGTTTGGTTTTATGTAGGCTACTATTCATCAGCTGCAGATGTCAGCGCTCCATTTTAGTTCTTGCACACAATGGCAGTGTTTTTGCTAATGTCAAGCATCTCTGATGTGCAAAGATGTACAAATAAATACTTCCAGGGGGATTCTGACCTTCCAGACGAGAGCATTGCCTCAGGGTTCACAGCAAGTGGCTAGTGTGGGCAGGAGGGGGGTCACTCCAGTTCCCTGCACTCAACTCTCTCCCTCCCTTACTAAAACAATGACCTCACTCCACTACACCAAGAATCCGCTTATTGTTTTCAATACCTTCCACTCTCCTGTGCTTTGCTGACCTCTGTATAGTTTTTCCCATCGCCTGGGAAGAAAAACCAGGAAAAACGAAATGACCTTGGCAGGAAATGTCAGGCCCTCTAGCAAGACCTGGGGAACTTAGCGATAACCAAGCAATAAGCAACACTCTTCTATTCTAAAAGTAATTTTACAGGTCCAAACATTTTACTCAAAGATAAACAGCATGTCTATATTACAATATATCCAATCTGAGGAAATGAATATTATATGAAGATAAATAATCTATTAATCACTTGCTTTATCATTCCTGCTGACTGAACAGGTTATGAAAGAAAATATGCACAAAGCTTGAATTGTACAAACAATAATATATGCCATATTTAAACAAAAAGGAATAGCAAATAACTTTACAAGTGACAATATATTCTTTCCAAGCTTCTCAGTGTGCACACCAATGACAATGCACAGAACAAAAGAAGGTCAGATGTAAGGATATGACCTCATAAACAACACAATAGCACTCTTCTGCCTTCAGTGGCTATGGTAACGTGCACTATATTCCAATATGCATATGTCATTATTCTGAGAACAAAACAAATTACAATCTCCCTACTTACAGTCCATGAAGCCAGGGGCACAGTAAATTGACACGAACAGAGTGGTAAATATTGGCATTTGTCAGTACTATTAAATTCTATGTTGTTGTGTTTTTTTGCCTAAACCCTTGCTTTGTGCTACTGTAAGTGAAACATGGCATACAGTAGTATAAAACCTTTACATTTAAATGTAAAGTTGCAGAAAGTGAAGTAACATGACACACATCGAGTACACTCAACGGTCAAGTTGGAACTCTCATTCCTCTCTACATGTGACTCAGCAGCCGAGAGAGAGATAAACTGCTGACAGACAAGAAAATTGGTCTAAATCTAAAACTGTAGTAGACAGAACCTAACTTAACAGACTACTGTATACACCTCATCCTCCCTAGTGATTACACAGGAACTGTACAACACAGACCTATCAGACCTCCCCCTAGAGATGCATTCTGTTTACCCTGCCTAGAAGCAAAACAACTCTATGATATGGTATGTGTATCATTGCTAAGGTGACAGGGGAATAGTTGATGGTCTCTGGTGACCACACGCGACAATACCTTCAACAGCAATGGGTGTATACTAGTGTGTTCAATTGTCTGACTCAAGAAGGACTCAGATATTAAATGAGTGAATCATGGTTTACTGATAGGTATGGAGCAGTCTGTACACATTGTGCCTCCACAATAGGAATAACCTACAGTGCCATAATAACATTAAAGTTCCATTAGCATTAACTTTTGGTAATAGAATTGGCTGATGAGGAACTCCTGAATGTTCTGAAAAAACGTTTCAAGTCTAAACATACAACTGGTAAGAAATTCAGTATCGCCACAGATGGTACTCCATGAGGGTCTTTTAGTTCGTAGTGGTGGGTGCACTGAAATGTCAGTCAAACTCCTACAGTAATGCTGAAAGGGAGTGTGTGGGGGGAAACCACACACAATGCAGTGGAGGTTCTAAAAAGGAAAGGCTACAGGGAACCATGTAGCTTTGGATGCTGGTACTTTTACATAACACTAGTACCAAAAACATGTAATACAGTCCCAAACTATTTCTGACAAGCTAGGTGTCCTGGTGACAATATCAAGTCATGTCATGTAAAATAACAAAATGTTTACGTCATTTAATCTGATATTAGAGGGAAAACACATGCAGTAGTTTGTGCATTGTTTCTTGTACATAACAAATGATGAATGACCACAGGATGGTTTTCTAACAAGGGGCCCTAAGTCAAGCGGATTCACAAGGTCACACTGCTCTTCTTGGCAATAATGAAGGTTTAAGTGTTCATTAAATATCACTGACGCAACTCCCAGGGTGAGTAGGAGGAGACCTGCCAGTCTTTAAATGGGCAACAGTGCAAAATATCAAAGTAAAACAAAGTAATCTGGAATGTGCCCGCAGCATTGTCTGGGTGGCAGCTTCTTGACAGTGTCATGGCAACGGTTGAGAGGTGCTGGTTTCTTGCCATTAATCTTTTTTGGTTGTAGAAGGCGTTGTGGCGGTCTGACGCGATATCCCGGTTTAATTTGACACGGTACGTAATCTCCCCAGAGCATCTTTGCCACGCAGTGCAGAGAGAAGCAATGGAAAACAAGGGGTGGTTGGGGAAGTGTTGGGGGAACAAAAATGGAAAACAAAAGCCCTTGGTCTAAAACTACACTGCAGGATCTTAAGATTTCTCCCAGCAGTCTGATTCCTTCTCAGCCTAGCATTGGCAGAAGCCCAGCCTAACATGCCTTTGTGCTGACGTTGGTGAACTATGGGAACTTGTTTTTTTTATTTTATTTTTATTATTGTGATTTTCTAGTCGAGACACTGACATGATGTCAAGTGCTGCCACTCAAATAGCCTCAATAATGCAAATGAGCCACCGATGATGAAAACATTTTGTAGGAAAAATGCAAAGCTGTTACTTTTCCTGAAAATGAAAAAAACATTTGTTTGTCTTCTAAGTGACTTCACCATTATTTACAAAACACATGCAAAGTATTACTTTCTTTTAAATCTCTGAAGAGACTAGTATGTTTGTTTTGATAGATACAGTATGAACACAGCAAGGGTAATTGATAATTCTATTGCGCAATATTCTATTCACACTAAACTGCAATTTCATGAATCATTAACCCTAAGTGCACTGCTGCTTTTATGACAACAATCTAACCTCAGCAGCATATAAATAAGTTAATATTATGGGCAACATTACACAGGCAGCCACAATGCATTGAAAGCATTGGATGCTTTGGGAGGTTTAGCTGTTTTTTGTGTGTATGATACCTGCAAGGGGGAAGAACAATGTCACATGAAGGGATCCAATTGCTGTGTGAGATTTCAGTGGTGGAACTCTTGGGGCCTCATTATGCAAGGATCCCCAAAAACATCTCAGGTCAAACAGAGAAAACGCTATCAACTAAACTACACTGCATGAGCAATATATAAAAGTGGTAAAAATGTAGACATTTAATTATTGTATACAGTGCATTTTTCATTTAAGGTGTAGTCAATAATATATAATATTAGCAGAATCCCACTGAATACATTTTGTTAATTACTTTTGTAATGTGCAGAAAGCATTGTTCCACCCTGCTGATACTATTGCTGATGATACTTAAGATTGTAGCCTACATCATTTGTTTATGAGGTGTAAATATTTTCCCCATTATCTGGATGTGGAATGTTAGGCTTATTTGGTTTCCCGTTTCAAAATATGCAAAAGACAGGCCATGGCACGGGGAGAGTAGTAGGTTATGTTACTATAGAATGAACAAAGGCGCCATGAGGAAGATGCGCTACACGTGTTGTAGTGCGGAACTGTTAAGACTGTAGAGAGAAAAAAACACGTTATCTGCTTTTCAAAATTGATTTTGCCCAAAATAACTGTAACTGTCGTCCTGAAAAGGTTCTGTAGCAATGCCGTTTTCGTATTTGTTTGCAATTTTATTTCAACGGCTGTCCAAATGAATTATAGTCTCACTCATGAGTAATTGACCCCCAATGTCATCGCGTTATTTGAACAAGAGACAAAGGCTGACATAACCCCCCCATCCGCGCGCAACAAACACAATACATAAATGCTGTATCACTACATTAATGGCAGCATTACTCAACTGGAAACGCTGTACGACTCTGCTTTATCACACACGTGGCAATAGACAAAGAACGATCCGTGCGGCTTTACAAAGAAGATATAACGCAAAGCATAGGAAAGCAGCCTACGACAAATAGGCTATGGGCTGTTTTCACCATTGCACACATAGGGTACTTGCGTGAGAAAATGGCAAAGCCAACGTGAACGCATATCTAAAAACGTGGAAAAGGCTATACTGTAGAGCGATCCACGTGGCAATCGTTATAGGCATATTACTATAGCACATTTCACATAAATTGTAAATCTATAAAACAAAGCAAAGCGTCAGTCGATATGTGGTGAAAAACACCGACTGACTAAGCCATTACTGCAGCATCAACTGAGATGACAAGGCACACAGCCTTGCCTCGTAAAGGTGCAGCTGTTTGTTTTCATTCGCGATCTCATAAAATTATTCAACACTATTTATTATAGAAAAAAATGATATTATTATTAACCTATTATTGTGATTCAACGTGGAATAAATAATAGGAAAGAATAAAAAATATGTTCAAATAATGATAACAGATGTTTCGATTGGCTATATTGAACACATATCTTTCTACAGCAAATAATTAGCAAATTATTTGATAACTTGATTATGTAGGCATATATGACAAATGCCATCAATGTGGCACTAAAAGTGGCACATTGGAACAGAGGAACAGAGCATTTGACAAGTCATAAAACCTGGTATGCTGTACCACTACCACCAATATTACTACCACCACCACTACTACTACTACTACTACTACTACCACTACTACTACTACTACTAATAATAATAATAATATCAATTGCAAAAGTTCATTTATTATCATATTCCATATTAAAAGTACTGCAATAAATAATATTTTTTCTAGACTAAATTCACATTTGAATTAGTATACAAGTCGTGCAATTTCAAGTGACATGTTTATTTTCACGCCTGCCTGAACCACCTCTAGCAGTACAGCTACCGTCTCAAAACGCATCGACTGGGCTGTCTTGCAAAAACAACCGCATGGCAGCTCACAGTCTAAGCACTGACTCAAAGCATAACAGGATGTGGTAACGCTGTGTTTCACTCTTAAACCAGAGTTCACACCCCAAAACAATACACCCACAAAACACACATACACAGGGTACACAAATAAAGTCCGGCTTCCTAGATGCTGCATATGCATGCGGTTTTATAGGGAGCTTTTTCCAAAGCGATCCTGCGATTTTTGTAAGTTTCAAACTCAAGCATTTCATAACAATAGGCTGCGCCTGACATACAGCATGTACACGGGCATCCACAAATATGCGTATTAAGTCATTCGATGAAAACGAGCATGCATCTCACCTTTTACTCTCTTTTCTGCGTATCCCAGCCTTTTTTCCGTTTCCCAAATACGTTTTTTTCTTCTTCACATGATTACTTGCTGGTCGTTTCCTCAAGCCCCCCCTCCCTATTTCATGCAGGGAGATGTCTTTTTCTTTTCCGCTATACAACTCATTCGCTGACAAAAAAATAATAATATCATCGATTACTTCTGTACTTCTTGACCAAATGTCAGTGTGAGTTTGTGTTTGCGCCCGCGCGCGTGTGCGTGAGGATCCAAGCGCGGCGTGCGGCTCCGTCTCCGCTGTTTGTTACACTCGACTGGAACGCCTACTCTGAATCGCTACATTGTTGACATTCGGCCGTTGACGTCACTATCTCCCCTCATTCACAACATTAAACCGGTACAAATTGCGTAGGCGCCCCCGGGCAACGAGCGCTTAAGCACAAAAATGTCCGCAGTTGCAATAAGAGAATTGGACTAGCGGGTGCACGCTTTTCCTTACAGTAGCTCTCCAAGCACAGAGTAAAGATGAATAAAATTACAATAACTTTACATAACCAGAATGACTACGCAAATATTACAATTAAATTACAAGTTCGTAATATTAATAATACATAATTTCCAAATACACCTGAATACGTAATACAAATATAATTTAAATATATTAAAAGTAGCTAGGATAAGCATGGCAAAGCCAATAGCAAAATAAAGCAGGCTTCCTTGTTTTGTTGATGGGCTTGAAAGGTCTTCAATGACAATGGTATTGGGTGGAGGCACTGTATGATGCATATTACTATAAGTACGCACGTTTTGAAACATACTCCTTTGAACAGAACAGTGCTACTGTATGCAATGTTTTCTTGTAGCTTTTGTAATATGCATTCTTTGAACATTTCTCAAATTCAAAGAACTGTGCTATTACAATTTCCTACTGCAACTCTGTAAAAGCAGCCTATTATCTGCTAAATTAAAGCAATGTTTCTGAAGCAACAAAAAAATATTACCCTTGTAAAGAAATACAGATTGATTTTCCACACTAGATAGGAATTCTGAAAGTAATCCAAATGATAGATTGTATGTGCATAATTGCCAGCTTCACAAACAACTTCATTGAGACTTCTGCTGAACTATAACAATGATTATGCAAAAAACTATTTTGAAAGTCAGATGTGACAAATCTCATCTGTAGAAAAGGTGTTGAAGAAATGCAATTTGTCAAAGCATGATTACTGTATATTAGTTGGGGGGGAGGGCTGACAAATAATTGCTAACATAGGTAACCCTGTAGTATTCATATATGCAGTCCTCCAGGAAATAGAACGTTTATAATAGAACACCATTAACAGAGCTGGTTGAGGAGGCTTTATGCTTTTGTTTCAGCAGTACTGTGCCTGTCAACAGGTTATTTGCTATGCTAAAGATTGCAAATCACCATTACCTTATATTGGTTTGAGACAAGGATAAAGCAATATTGCAATAGCCTGTTTTACAAACTGTAAAGGGTGCTGTTCCTTCCATTTTATTTTAGTGTGGTTACAACAACAAAAGTCACATAATTAAGATTGTGCAGATGAACTTGCTCTCACAAGTGGGGTGTGTACTGCCCTTTTAGAGGCAATGACATCTCCTTTTGTCCTTGTCAGAGAGGTGCCTAGCTGAAGTTGGGTGTAGGACAGTTTGAAAGAGAGTCTCCAACAGGATGGTATTGCCTTCGTTGCATTTGCCACCCACTGCGTGGACAAGTATTATGTTTTATGTCTAATTCGAGTTAATAAAATCTGCATGTGAAATGTCTGCCATTGCGCTGTGACAGAGGAAAGCCTGTGCAGGAGGGGGGATGTATTGTAGGAATAGTCTGTATAAAGGAACTGTATTATAACATAACCTTTCATCACAATGACAAGGCAATTGAGAGCAATGAATGTTTTAGGCTTATGTTTTTCTCCTTAACCCCTTGATTCTCTAGCTTTCTTAACCTAGCACAGAGTCCACCATTACAGAGGCCTGCTTGATGTGGAGTTTATTATAACGTATACCTGTATTTCCATTTTTAAACTAAACAATAAGGTGAATCTGCAAACCAGAGGAACCTGATAATACTACCAGTCGGGACAGTGAGAAGCATTGTAGGCAGCTTAGATGTATGTTTTTGAGAGACAATAGAAGTGAATGTATGATTGGGAAAAAAACACTTATGTTAAGCTTTTCTCTTGCTAACCCCTTGATTCTGTAGCTTTCTTAACTTAGTATTGAGTCCACCATAACAGAGGCCTGCTTGATGTGGAGTTTATTATAACGTATATTTCTATTTTTAAACTAAACAATAAGGTGAATCTGCAAACCAGAGGAACCTGATAATACTACTAGTCGGGACAGTGAGAAGCATTGCAGGCACACGCACACACACTTTGCATCTGCTCAAATAGATGACTCAGTTCAAAAGTGTTCAGTGCAAAATCCAAATAGCCAAGGCTCCAATGCATAACGAAAGACTCTTTGGTCAAAGAACCCCCCCCCCCCCAAAAAAAAGAAAAGAAACTCCTTTGAGAATGAATATGACTCATTTCGATGATTCACTGGGTTTGCGGTCACGGAGAAGGGATTCTGAGCCAAACAAATCTTGTGTGATTCTGCTGGCTAAGGAGAGCAAGCCCAGGCAGAGGTACAAAATACGTAAATGCAACAGCCATGGGACTCCAAGCCAAATGCCTTTGATTACATCAATTACGGCAGCACCACAGCGCTTCAGGGACAAGCTAACCGCCATTCATAACCTAAACGACTAGGGTTACCTTCAGGACAGTTCATAATACTCACAAAATACAGACATCTTCAAACACACCACAGACTGCATATTATCCAACAAAGTGTCTTCTGACGTGTGTAAAGCAACAACCAGGTAACTACTAAACAGCTGCAAAATAATCTTATAATAGCCAGAAAAGTGGTTCTTTTATTTACAAAAAGATACTGTTTGACTGGGGTAACAGGATGAGCTTTAGGTCAATCTGGGCCTACAGCTTACCACAAGACCTGCCATAGTTTTTCTCCAAATCTCTCAATCTGTCTTTGTGCCTATACGTAAAATCTAAAGATAAACATCATAACAGTATCAGCACAGACAGGCTGTTACTGTCGGTTTATCATGTGTGAAGTGCCTGCGTGACGGTTGTTTAAACAGCAAATCAACATTTCGCCACATAAACACAAACCCTAAATCAGCCAAGTAGACGACAAAAACAACATACTCACAAAAACAGTCAGACACTACTGAAGGTTTAAATCTGTGTATAGAGGGGAAAATGTGTCTGTAGGCCTGCAGTCCATTGAAATCTAAGTGTCCTGTCAGGACAGTAAAGAGAGCTTATAGGGGTATGTTCTGGTCAGGCTGTTTACAGCAAGAGGACCTGGGATATGTTTCTAAGCTGCTTGTCCTGTGTGTCTAAAGAGGTTTGAAAATCCTCTAAAGATGACCCGATGAGTGACACCCCCCCACTACACCACTCGTAGGCGTTTTGAGCGAAGTAAACAAACACACACAAGTGAATGGGGTGTGTGTGTGTGTGTGTGTGTGTGTGTAGATGAGTCATCACTTCTCCGCCTGCTCGGCTGCTTCACATCCGTTACCTTACCTCCCCCCCTCCCCCTCCCACAGAGGCCTTCACCACAGGCATACTTCACCAATTACCTTTTTCTGTGCTCTCGCCCACATGCTTGTCATTCACATGGGGAGGTAATAACAGGCTGTCGCACTGTCCCTAGCCTTCTCTCTCTCTCTCTCTCTCTCTCTCTCTCTCTCGCCTACAGTACAAGCCCAATGCCTATACAGAGCACAATAAGCTCCTGTGAATGCATGCGCTGAATGTGACTTCATTTTGACACATTACAGTATTAAGTTCTAACAGAGATAGACATGACATAAATGGGCATTATGGACAAATTCTCCTGCAGGGGGCATGTGGAGAAGATTGTTTGTTCAATTGCAAAGTGGTATACAGTATGCTCTACAGAGGCACATGGCTGTTTGAGGTACAGTACGTTGCGTTGGTGGCGGTGTGATGTTGGCAAGCACAAGTGTATGAACATGTCGACGCCATTTCTCTGGATTTTTCCCTCACAAGAACTCTTATGTTTCTCTTCTATCGGTAGCCAATTGTTGCTCTCCATCATGTGGAGTGGGAATTGAATCACTAGAATACACTCTGTTCCTTATTGCTGACTACATGGAGAGCGTTGACCTTTTCCTTTATCAAAGTGTGAGAGCATGAATACATGCCAGCCTATTTTCAGTGACTCCCATTAACTGCACGTTAAACAGGCAATATGAAACCTATGAAATTGCTTAAGCTATCATGTCTAGTCAGTTGCAGTTCATCTGAGTGGAATAAAAAGATTGTTTAGAATTTTGCTTTATAAAAAAAAAAAGGCTAAGGTGACAACACTCCCTCACTAACCCATGTTAAAATTATGACTTATAAAAGAGTATGATGTAATTAAACCATACTTCGCTCAAAATAAATTAATTCTTGCAGCCAATTAAAAAGCTATCCATTTGGCCTGAGCTAAATATGTGTTCACACATTTCACATTAGAATATTAGCCTAGGCTTTGTCTTTCTAAAATCTTTGACTGTAGCGGAGTTAAGTCCTTAAATAACAGCCCACAGCCACTTTGAAGGGCAACCAGGGATTCATGGAGATTAATGAAATCCTAACTGGCACACAGAGCAATTTATAGACCCACATGCAAGATATTATGACCCGAATTCTGTCCATTATTAAAAGCAGCAACATCTCACTACTTAAGCTAGCCTATTTATGTCATCCAGTTTCCATGGCTACCATGCCATAGATACAATCTAATGCACATGGTTTATATGCAACATCAACTTTCCAGCAAATAGACAAGATGGATAGAACTACTGCATTACATTGTTTCTTGTTAGCGCTTAAAACAAATATTATAATTCAGGCATGACATTATATCTCCTTTAGAAGGATATTATAAAACCAAAACATAGGCAGAATATCAATACGTCTCTAATTTTCAATATGAGCCATATATTGATATATTGTGATCATGGCTGGTTAAAAGATTCAGTAAAGATCAGATAAATGGTTTGAAAATAAGATGACCAAATGCATCTGAGCCATGGTCCCAAAACCCCAAAAGGTTACAAGATGCTTTTATTGTCAGTTAAGTTATTTTGAGACGTTAATTTCATTCTAGTATTTATGCTCTAATCTAATGTTGTAGTTTTGTAATAAAATGAGAATATTAATATGCTATTACGTTGTCAAGGGTCATGAAGGTATAGAACTACCGAGCTAACTGCTATGTACCCTTTTTTTGGTTAATTATTATATAATTATGGGTATGTTATATTTAGTTACATAAGATATAAAACTAATTAAGTAACCAATACACTGGCGTACTGACATATCTAAATGAAATGGAACTATTGTACACTATATGTAATGCTACTGTATGAGCTGTTTTCTGACACCTTTGAAAAGGATCCAGTGAACACTAGGGAGAGATTTTTGCCACATGAAATAAGGTTTCATATACACACTTATTTGTGTGTATGTGTTTCACAATGTGAAACACACACACACACACACACACAAACACAGAGGATGACGGCCTTCCCTAATCTCAATCAATTCCTATTACAACAGACCACACATAATGTCTTTATGAGAACAAAGGGGAGATAAGGAACAAAGCTGAGAACAATAATCAGTTTTTTTCTTTTAAATATTACTTGCACCAATGCTCACCAGTTCAGCTAGGGCAGTGAGAGCCCACAGACAATACCTGCCTGCACATTAACATGACATAATTTCTCCACAGTGATGACTCACTTGTTCCCTATTTAACTGTCAACTTCAAATGCATCTCCACAGATAACAGCTATTGTGAGGAAAAAACAAGCCTTTGTCAGCAGAACAAGATAATTTCACTGCGAAACAAAAACCCTTACAGGAGGTGTAGTTTTCACTTTTGAAAAAAATGTATTCATTTCCAGTGGCCTCAATAACAAAGAAAAGGTTGGACAGATATGTAATTGATTAATTCCCGCCTTGTTTTAAATGAAAATCCATTCATCTAACCAAAGCAGAACAATTCAGCATGACATAACAGGGACCACATTTGATCCCCAGCTCTCAAATGCTGAAATATTTGTTTTCTTTGTCTCACTTATGAATAACACACGTGCAACTCTCAACTGAAGAAATTATCTGGATGTTTTGCGCCACCTTGTGTCTAAATGTGGAAGAACGCTAGTAAATAATAAGTGTGGCCCAATGATAAACCTTTTTTCATTATAGTTTTAAGAGGTATACAAAACATTTAAACCTCTTAATAAATAAAAACCTCTCAATGCTGCAAATGGAATATGGTGTTAAAATATTAACCTTCATAAATAAACCATATCATAGGAGGTATATAAAGCTATAACACAAGATGCTGTTCCTATGCAATTACTTTATATTTTTGTTTCATTAAATGCACTTAAACACAGTACTCCAGCATACCTTATTAATAATTTGGCTGAGTAGTGTTTTCTATAATTTAGAAAATCCTGAGAAAAGTCCACCATGAAAGAAATTCTGGCATCTAAAACGTGCAAAATGGCTGACTTATTGTTATATTGAATATACTAGAAAGAATAAGCATGCAATTTTACTAAGACTACTTCACTCAATTATACAATCATGCATTCCTTGAAAAGTATGCATCTTTCAACATTCCATTTATTTTTGTATACCTTGCTCACTGTTGCATACATATTTTCCCAATAATCTAGGAAACAAAAACAGTATAAGGGAAGGATAAATGAATTGAGAACATAAAGCTCAATAAAAGGGAACTGATAAAATATACAATAAATTTTTTTCTAAAAGTAAGACTCTTAAGTCTTACACATACAATAATTGCTTAAATGAGAAAGAATTGTTTTGTACATAGCCAAACGACAAATGATTGTGCAAACTGTCAGAAAGAACGGAAAACAGAAAATAAATTATTTGAGGAGTAAGATTACATTCAGCCATTATTTTAAGTAATCTCTACTATTAGTATGGATGTAAAGTTATACTGGCAACCAGTTCACATAAACACCTCTGTAGGTCACTGACAAAGATCCGTCGATACCCACCCACCCACCGAAAAAAAAAAAAACTATTGCTTGTCCATAACATAAAGAAGGCTAACCTTTTTGATGGGATAAATATAGCAGAAAAACAAGCACTTAAAATGCAAGGGAATTCTAAGGCAACATGTGAACTAAAACCAAAATGATACATTGTGTATGGATGTATAGACTCCTCTACAATATTTCATCAGTGATGTTCCCCTGAATGAGATAACATGTCTAAAGCGAAAATTACACTTTCAGGGAAAAAGTAAAAAAAAAAATAAAATAAAGAATTCTCACACAAAACAAACCTTACCAATTTTTTTTTTACATTTTAGTAATCCAAACATTTGTTTCATTTGCTCCAGCTTGAAAATAAAGGATGCATGTTTATATTTTATAAACATTAAGAAAAGAAAATGAACACCTAGTTTTTAGGGTCTAAATCAAGTTACCAGCTCGTCCTGTTTTCCACAACTCGTAGCCAAAGTACAAGGCATATCTGAGATACATCCCTCAATACACAAGAGAACTGAATACTTCAGCTCCCTTGAGATAGACCAACAGGTCTGGTCTATGCTTGGAGCTCGTGCTTGCTATGATGCAGGGGTTTGAGGAACAAAACAAAAAAGTCAAATTTGGCAGGTATTTCATGGAAATAAAACTCCAATATTAAACAAAAAGCAAACACTCCCAACCTCAAAAATACCAGATTAAGGGCATAATTGACATATTTGAAGGTCCACAAACCTAGGCGTTAGCAGTGATTGTTTGGTCTGCTGTTGCCCGCGAATGTCCTGCACAATGTATGAACAGAGCCTGACTGAGCACTTGATCTAATGCAAGGGTCCGACAATGCAAGCATGCAGGAACACAGTATGATGCAGGTCTCTTGACAAGGCAGGCTTGGGAACACTGGGGCTGTGGTGGCACCATCTAGGACAGATAGCCATCAGAAATGATGGGAGTTCCCCACAGTGCAGATCTTTGTGTCATCCTATAGCATGTGGGGGTGGGACACAGGACTAGTTCATGTGGCTGTGGAAAGGAACATAGTGAGGAGGAGCTAACAAGGGGAAGGGGCTTATAGGCTTGCTGTCCCCATCACGAGGTGCCCTGTCTTTTCTGTTGCTGGACACGAATCAGTTCCAGCTGTTTTTTGCACTTATGGTAGTATGTGGACAGACTTTTGTTCTCCTCCTGGAGCTTCTTGTGCTCCTGCACCAGACGGGACGTATTCTGCTGGTCCTTCTCATCTTGGTCCAGTTCGGCGATGAGCTCTGTCCTGCACAGGCACAGTGCAGCAAGCTTGGTCACATCAAAATGATCAAAGGGCCCACCACTGAAAATACTCAGAAAACATCACTAGGATAGACTTGGACTAGCATTGGAGATGGAAACGCAATGGATTCAATAATCCGTTGAAAACATTAGATAAATCAAATACAGTGACATACAAAATGTAAATAAGATATACAGTCAAGGTTCTTCCTCAAGTTCAAACATCAATAAGTGAGATCACCTACTCCAGGAGGCAGGTTTGTATTAGGTGCCATTGAAATCTATATCAAAATGACACAATGAAACAGTGAATTAATTTGAATGAAGGAATGAGAGTTTAGAGTCAATATCACCGAGATAAGCTCCTTTAACCCTTCTTTTGTCCACAAGTTTCAAACACACTACCATCTTATGCCAGCAAATGGTGCCAACTGATCTTCTCCTTCCCTTTAGTGTCAGTGCTAAATGTATTTACGTATTCATTAATTCATTCATGTATGTTTTAGTTTTTTGTTCATGCCTTTTAAACCTCCTGTTGTCCTCCGGTTTCAAACTCGTACCTTGTTGTGCCAGCAGTGCACATCACGTGTGTGTGTAAACTGTAGAATTAGACTTTTGTATAGCATGGGTGATCATTAAATTAATCAAATTAAATGCATTATATCCCCTTAATTGTAACTGTAGCAGTTACATCAACTAGATGTGCAAGCCTAAGGCTCTATCAAGACTAAATACCTTGGCACTGCTATTTGGAAGGATTTGTGTTAATCCCAGGTCTAGACTACAGGCGTTTAAAGGCCCAGGGCACAGAGATAGATCAAATCCAAGTGTTTACCTACTTTAAAGCATCATTTTTACTCTTACTACTTTTAGATATGTAAAAGTGCTACCTAGACTTACTTTCTCTGGATCAGTAACGCAATCTCTGTTTGCACTTTCAGGTACTCCTGGGCCATTTTGCAGTGCTGTTCGAATACAGCCATAGACTCTTTGGAGTTGGGACAAGGAGCGAGAGGCTGGAAATAACCATGGATTTTCATGTTAATTGACTGAGAAGCCATCCAGTCAGGTCCTCATTTAAGAATATTTATAATAGATAATAATACACCTCTCAGAAACAGTCAATGTGTGTTTACACAGATGCAATATATTTTTCCCCAGGCTGAATTAAAAAATAACCCCTAATCCCTATAAGATTATGATAATACTAGCAAGTATGCAGTCTTTGTCAATTTTATTATGGTGAGGGTAGTGATGTAACTATTAAAGCCTGCAGTATTATAACATCTTATATTTGAAGATGTATTGAATGCAATGTATAGGTGTTGAATCACCTACCTGTAACTGGTGGTCCAGAGTGAGATATGCCATGGGAATGGAGTTATCAGAGCTGTTGCTATCTGCACCGGAGAAAACAGGAGACACTAGTGTTTCACTCTAACAGAATATATGCAATGCAATGCCATCATAAACTACTGATGGCAGATGTCACTGAAAAACAGCTGGTCCCTTCTTTAAGAACTCCTGCGTTTGCAATGTCTACAGCACTTCTTGACAAATGTACTAAAAGAATCTTGAAATGTTATATGAAGTGAGTTTAAATGTCATGGGTTCTGTGTTACCTGTGGCGTCGTCGTGGGGGAAGTAGCCACGGCTGCTGTTCTTATCGGGGGGCATCATCCTTACACTGGGACTGGATGAACGGCTGCTGTTCCTGCTTCCCTGCAAATGGACGCATATACTGTCTATCGCCTCGATTTTAGCCAATCAGGCCATTATGCTGCAGCAATGTAACACACATACATAGCAAACAAAAAATACATTTAATACATTTAATTTACATTTCATGTAACAACTGGAAAACAATTCCAAATTTGATGTATATATTTTACAGAACTTCATATCTCATTCGTGCTTACGTTTCATAGAATATAATTTAAAACAATTAGTTTATAAAACACTTTTATATCGTAACATTATTCTCCACAATGTACTTTTATTCAGAAGTCTTTTTGAATTTTCTGAGAAATGGAGTTTAAGTACAATAGTGTTTTCTGTGACCTCACAATGAACCTTTGCCAGCGATATTTCTCAAACAGGCAAATATTTGGGAAGATGGGAGAGGACAGAAAGCACTTTGCTGAGGGGCTTATTTGAATGGTGTCTGCCATGTATTTGTGATGGATCTCTCAACATTGAATAATGTCTTTATCTGCCTTGAGTTGACATATCAAACAAATCATATAAACCATACCTTTCTCCCAAAATAATTCCCTTAGTAGACACCTCAAATGTCACCCGCAGAACATTTCACAAGCAGAGGAATAATGACACGGGCAAAGTACAAGGACATTTACTATATAACTAAGTGAGGGTAGGGTTTGTGAGAATGTTTCTGAATTAGATTTATCAATCTAAAAGTAGCCTGCACTGCAGGAAGTCAGGAAGTGTATTTTTTTGCCACGTTAAAAACAAGAATTTACCCCTGTAGATTTTGATTAATATTTTAAATATAACTAAGAAATAGTAAAAAAAAAAAAAAATATATTGGAAGTTAAGTGAATGTAATATTCTGGTCCAGCATTGGGATAGATATAAGTGGAAAATCATATCTAGTATAGAGTAAACACTAAATAGAGGTGAAAGCAGTGGACTTAGCAGTGTGACCTGTTTGTCTAATGTGTATATATATGATTAAGTCTGATGTCATGGTGATGGTCTGTGACTGCACCTTACCTGGCTGGACTCGGTGCCAATCCCCGACAAGTCCTGCACAGACCGCCGTCTGTGGGGCTCACAAGATGCTGTGGAAAGGATGAAGGGAGACAAATAGAGGGTGGGCGGGTTGGAGGGCCACGTGAGACCACAGGAACAAGTTGAGGAGTAACAGCCATGGTGAGAAGTAGACCCGAACTCAGAGCCACGCAGGGGACAGCTGAGCTTAAACTCACCATGACCCTACTCTGTCCCCACTCGTGCTATGGCATGGCTGTGATGTGGCCATAGCAATGACACAGCCTACATGTTACACTACACTGCACAACAAACAGGACACGCTGACCAAACATCCCACACAAATAGCTGAGTATGCTATTTTCACAATGCCTGTGCAGAGCAGTTTATTTGGACCGGGGGAGGGGGGGGGGGGCTGCCTGGAACTATTTATGATATACAGCATCACTGATGGATGTTACCATTTTAACCCTTGTGATGTCCTTAAAAATATCATATTTGTTTTTTAATTGTCATTGCTGTGTGTATTTATTTATTTATTTATTATTTATTTATGTATTTGTGTTGTTTTTTCATGCCTTTTTACCCTCCTGTTGTCCTCAGGTTTCAAACAAACACGTTGTTGTGCCAGCAATGCACGTCGTGTGTGTGTAAACTGTATAATTAGGTTTAGCGCCTTCCATCTGCCACAAAGAGCTAGCGATTTGGGTCAGTTTGACCAGAAGGACATCACAAGGGTTAATAACCATAGACGTGGGAGGCTTAGCTGATCAGCAACTACAGACTATTAAAAAGGAGAAGGGGAGCCACAACACAACTGACAAAAAAATGATCCAAATGCAGTCACATACTATGCATTAGCAGTGATAACCATGTTTATGATACGCATTCCTTCTTTATATATA
>JAODUG010007792.1:6868-27282 GCA_027564795.1 Aphredoderus sayanus | reverse complement strand
TCTCTCACACACACACACACACACACACACACACACACACACACACACACACACACACACACACACACACACACACAACCAATCAGAATATTGTGTGAATATAAATATATTGCAGGAATGAGAACTATAGCCCGTAATGATACATTTACCATGCTCACTTCAAAACAGTAGTATAATTGTGTTGTATATACGCAAGAATAATAGTTGTTTCTAAGTGACCATTCTGAACAGTTTCCCATTTTGTCACATGGTTAAGATGTTTGTGGTTTAAACATAGCTGTTTCTTTTTGACGTGCCAGGGCTTCAAAGAGGAACATAGGAGTGAAAATGGCTAAGGAAGGAAACATTATATATTTAAAATATTATCACATACAAAATAAATTGATATGAATACATTTAGTCATCACTCCTCTGCCTCGGTTTCATTCTGTGATTCTCAATTATCAAGCTTATTTGTTGCACACTACACTGTTGAATTTCCCTTAAAATTAACTATTGTTTTTTTTTAAGCACACTAAAGAGATCCCTGGATGTGTTTAAATTACGTGAGTATAAGGAAACGACCCAAGTCATTAAAATTTTACAAAATGACTTACGTTAATGTGGATATATTTCATATTATGAATTCTAGTTTCTACTGTACCTTAATTTAAACTTTGTATTATTCTGTAGAGACTGAACAGGTCAGTCTTTCCCATCTCCAGCTGGCACAGACCATGAGAGATGAAGCTAAGAAACTAGAAGACTTCAGAGAAAAACAGAAGAATGCAAG
Source organism: Aphredoderus sayanus (assembly GCA_027564795.1). NCBI lineage: Eukaryota > Metazoa > Chordata > Actinopteri > Percopsiformes > Aphredoderidae > Aphredoderus > Aphredoderus sayanus. The sequence goes on along the minus strand of JAODUG010007792.1, from coordinate 26,510 downwards.
AAAGAAGGTGTCTCTTCTTAACAGCAGTGAACACAAGCATATTCATAATTAGCCTATGTCACTGTCGGGTTAACTGTAGGGTTACAGCCTATGTCACAGTCTAGTGTTAACCCTACTACAACCCTGTTGTTACAGATTGAACAACACATGGATGTCCTACACAAACAGAAGGTCTCACAGTATAAGAAAACCATGGAGGTAAGATGTCCTGTACATTAATAAAGTTCACCTTTTTAATGCAACAGTGGACGTTGTGCAGATGTGAGCTTAGGAAACATGTTTTGATTAGCAGAAAATATTGGCTTCTCACCATACTCATACACATTATTCTTGCATATGCACAAACCAGACAGGCAGTTAGCATGCATATTTGTACAATACATATTTTGTGCACATTCCTCTGCTACCCCTATCACAGAGCTCATAGTTTTAAGTGGTTTAGGTTTGACTTGACTAGTTTAATCATTTCAAGGAAGTGAAACCATGTGTGGTGGGGATTGATTAAACCAGGTATATTATCATACTGTAAATGTTTGACTCTATTCCAGAATGTTAGAATACTAACAGGTTACTATGAGATATTTAAAATATGTTTTCCACATTTGAAAAAGTAGACAAAACTAGAAATATAGATATAAAACATTACATAATGTGCAGTCATAATATATTATAAACATTATTCAGCATTGTAACATTGGACAGAAGTGTCACTAATGCAAGACATAACTTTCTGTTGTGTTGTGAAAACGGTGAAAAAACTATTTTGTCCCTCGTCACTGATAGAGGGAAGTAGCATTGAGTAGTCTGGGAACTTAACAAAAAGGCTGTTAAACATCATGTAAAGTTACTGATAAGGAATTACTTCTCACATTCAAAAGTGTTAGATTACAAATAGACAGAAATGCAGCCTATCACAATTCTGAAGGAGGTACTGGTATTCTAGCCTACTAAAGGGCACGTTTGGGCAGGCTAGGGTGGTTGACTTGCCTAACCCCTACCTGCTCCTTAAAGGTGATGTAATATTTACATAATACACAATATTTAAAACATAACTAGATCAGCAAACAACTATTTTCTAAGTAAAGACATACTGTAGTTAATTGTGTCCTAAGCAGAGAACGATCCTGTCAGGTCTCACGTGCACGTTAGTGTATGTGTGTATGTGTGGCCCAGAAAGCCTTTGAAATGCTGGCGGTTAGTGTGACATCTAGCACTTTAATACTTGTTTACTTTAATGGGATTGTCACTGTTAATGCTTATTTTATTTTGAAAGGGACAATACACATTAACAACATGGGACCACTAACAGAGGCAATGTAAATGTGTGAGATTTAGCCGTACAGGCTAATTTTCATCTCAAGTCCCTGGCAAGCAGGCATACAGTAAAAAACATTAAAACATTGAAACATGTACAAAACATCCAAGAGCATACAGTACATCATAAAGTCACATTAATACAATAATAATATATATTTATAAACTTACATAAAATCACTACTCCAGATTATGACCACGTTTGATTGTCCAATTGCCACTGTTTTATAGATATGGAAAAAGAGTTGAGCAGTGTGATAGTCTGTAGTGCAGTTGGTAAGGTGTTCCATGTTCTGTGTTCGATATGAAAAAGCTGATTGCCCAAGGCATTCTGTTCTGCATGGGATAATACAATTACCTCTGCTAGCTGCTCTGGTAGAATAATTTAGATTGTTTTTTAATTATTTCTTAGTAAATAGTTGGATACATTCTAACCAATGGTGCACACACCTGCTGTCTTGTTTATGCCATTATGATTTGCATGATGATACTGTACCTTTTCAAGTCAAATTATATTATTTATAGAGTCCTTAATCACATTGTAGTCTCAGAGGGTTGCACATTTCACAGAGACATGCTAGACCAATGGTTCTTGCATTTTGGCTTTTGTACCCCCTGCTTATTAGTACAATATTTTTTCAGTGCAAGTAAAGTATATTTTAAACATCAATGTAGCAGTGAGATAGTTTCCTTCTGCACACCAATTTATTTTTGAAGGGGCTATTTATGGGGCTATTAAAATCTTTTTTTTTAAGAGAAAATAAATACTAAAAATAATTGTTATTACATTTATGACATTTAATGATTTTGATGAAGTGCGCTACCCAAATTGCCCCTAGATGTGTAGGCTGACCTAAACATTATCTTCCAATTGGGGAAAAGATAATTTAAATTGCTAATGTTCCTTAATACAAAATCTGTGTATAGACTACAATATACAAAGCAGGTCTTAAATGCTTCCCTGTTTTGGGCCAGTAAACACTGCATGTTTAATTTGTGGGAACTGCACTGGGTATAAGGCTTTTAGTTACAAAGGATTTTGCTATCCATTTCCCCCAATCATTGTTTAAATCACTAGTTAGGGCTAGTCCAGCCCTAATGGACATGATATGCAGCCTACTTAAATTTAATCAAATGAATCATTTAATTTTCTTGAGCCACTGTCACAGTCACAGTTAATTGCAATAATAATAGTGATTTAGTATACTGCCACTAAAACCTTTTAATTTCAAGGTGCGACATTGTATAAACTTCTGTTTATGTACCCAGTCAAAGAAATCATATGAGCAGAAGTGTCGAGACAAAGAAGAAGCAGATCAGAATGCCAACCGCCACGCTACTACGAATAACACCAAAAACCTAGAGAAGGTACCATTACCTATAGAACAGTCACAGATCTTAAAAGAGTATTTGTCTCTGGTATATTCTTCAAGAAGAAATATTTATGGTTTAAGGTTATTTTTTCCTTCTTCACCATCTTTTAGCTCAACTCCAAGGCACAGCAGGCGAAGCAGAATGCAGAGGAAGCTGGTAAGTGGAAAGCATACAACTTTCCGTGTGACACACTGCAACTACACAAATGTGATCATACACCTCAACTCGCCTATTGGAGGTCATTCACGAAATGCTTCTTCACATTATCTGAAAGGAAAAAGAAAGTAGTACGATTGAAAGTTTATAGTGAGAACCAGACTGCTCACAACTAATGGAGATACAATATTACACACTGGCACTTTATAGGATGTACTATTGCTGTGGGCACAAGACTGACTATTTCAAATGAAAAACAAAAGCCGTTTAACAGAGATGTGTGACCATTTTAACATCTTATTCATATGTGATCGGTAGACAGGATTTATCTGCAGAACGTGAATGCCCTTGGAAAGCTCACAGACGAATGGCAGCTGGAGCACATAAAGGCCTGTGAGGTAGGGAAAGCTAAGCTAAAACTGCAAAGCTAAAACACAAAATTAAGTGTTTAGTGCTACATAAAGAAGTATGTACAAATATTGATTGTACAGTAAATCGCATTGGATTAAAGCGTAAGCGATATTCTATGAATATATACCAGTCAAGGTATGACCATGCATAGCAGTGCACCACAGAGTGTGTGAGAGGAGTACAAGATGCAACTCACTTGAATGTGTCATACGTGGTGTGAACCCATGCAGAGCTTTGAAAAGCAGTCAGTGGAGCACATCCGTGTAATGAGGAACACAGTTTGGACGCACATCAACCAGCTGTCGCAACAGTGTGTTACCTCCGATGAGGTAGACTTTCATTCTTTTACTAATATATTAATTAACTTTATTTGGAAAGACACTCAAAATATATTCACGTAAAAGTAAATATTGTTGTTAAGTAAATCTATTTGTGTGTGTGTAGCTATATGAGGAAGTGAGGAAGGCCTTGGAACAGTGCAATGTAGAGGAAGATATTGAACACTTTGTGAACCTCAGAAGGACTGGCAACCACCCTCCAGGTTCAAACATGGCAGTTTCTCTCTCTTACCTAGAACTGCGTGTATGATTGGGATAATGCTTGTGCATGCATACATGTACATGCCCATCCATTCATACTGACACACATTTATTACCTATCATAAATGGAAGTCAATGTGTCAATATTTTTGTCATCATCAACCAGCTGCAGTGGAATACGAGAACTTCTACAATGGTCAGAGGACTCCAACTGCCATAGCCCCACCCCCTAGACAACCTCCTCCAATCATCAGGTTGGCTTAGAAGGGACACGTCTAGTTATGTGTCTGTAAAATTGCAGTCAAATAGTTCTAAATGTAAAAACTCTGAATTGAGTAGTCTGTTTCTTTGTTTGTTTCTATCTGTGTTTTATGCATTTGCAGGAGGGGGGTGTTACCTAATCCAATCAATGAAAGCAATCATACCGGTATGTTGTTGTAAAGAATATATTATAATATAAAATTTAATATCACAATTATGTTTTATTATTCATGCATCATTATTAAAAAGGGACACTTCGAAACTCCTCTTTTGTGTCTGGAAATACCCGGATGGTCATTACGTACTAAAATACTGCTGTTTGGGTTTGCATCCCTCTACTCCTCCCTCTAAAGCCTTCATAAACTAAAATATCAACATTGATCTGGGGAGGAAAGGTGGGGTTCTGGGCACAATACAACCAAGAGGTGTACCTTCCTAAATAAAATACAAATCTTTTTATTTAATGTTAACAGGTGCTCTATGCGATATTATAAAATATTTTAAACATTACTATAGCAACAAACAACTATTTTCTATATAAAGATATATTGGAGTATTTGCATCCAAGCAAATCCAAGCATCCAAGTATTTGTTTTGGTCTGAGATGCTGGTGTGCTGGTGTGTGACATCTAGTCATAGAAAGTAATATAGATTATTTGGTATTTGCTTCGATTGCAGATGACGTCTATTCCACAGTGCAGGATCCAGGATACAGCGTCATCCATTTCTGAACAGGTTACAGCACACTGCCCTAGTGGAGCATGCACATAATCATTAAGATGTCTTAATGAACACTGTATAGATTCAACTAAAGATTTATGATAAAGATTTTTGTTTCTGCCTTGTTAAAACAAGTACAACAAGTACTTGATGCACATGTAAAACATGATTTTTGTATCTTAAATGCTGTTAATTTCACAAAATAATTTACAGTACGTTACATTTTATGAAGTTCAATATGGTATGCACTTAAAATATAAGAATCCTGCTCTGTCTTTTTGTTGAAAAGAAATGTTCCTTAGAAATTATGTTGATTTGGCAATATATATAGAAATAGAAGTAAAATACTGTAAATACAAAAGCACATGGGCAATATCTACACATAGAATGCATGTTGACTCAATAATTTGTTGTTTTTATGACTGTGAAAATGACTGCCAGTGCTCAGTTATCTATTTATTTTTCATCTGTACATATATTGCAATATACTGTCTTATTCAAAACGATATTATATGTTCTTCTGTATACTGTTTCAATTCCTCACTGCTGTGCAACATCAACGTCAATTTGTTACTGAAAGTCCTCATGGAAATGTCAGTGGCACAGTTATGCAACTTCACTTTTCAGCCATTACAAATGTATTTCTGGTCAAAGAAGAGGGGTTTAGTGGGGCTACACTTGTACAGTAGTAACTGGAACTTGGAAATGGAACTGGATGAACTGGAACATACTGCACTTGGATAGAGTTGAAACAGCAGTCTGCTATTGCTATTACTTTTTAACCCTTTATGCAATGGGAAGTGTCACAATAAAAAGAGTAAAGTCAGAGAAGTCACACATATTAAAAGTTTCAGTTAAAACAAAGACAGCTTTACTTCATGACATTTGGCAACACCAAGAGCACTATATACTTTGTGTGTGTGTATGTATGCTTTCATTTTACATTTGATATTATACAGTCTAATTTGGTGTATCAGCTCAATGCACAAGCCTAGTAAGTGTTCCTGGAGCCTGACCAGTCCGATATTCATCATCAGACATGTATAGTCCAGTGCTGGTTACTGGTGGTGATACATTACATGGCCTTCTCTGTCCTGATCAACTCTATAATCAGCTGGATGGTCTTTGAATCTAAAAGAGGGCAGACAGGGAAACAATGGAATGCTATCAATACAGCTAGAGCCAAAACACGAGAAGCCAAAGCAAGCAAAATGTGTTTCAGTATTTCAAAATGTATTTATTATTTATTTATATAGTTTACCACTACAAAATAAATGCAATTATTATAGTTGTAAGTTGATCAACATACCTGTAATAACTAGAACATGTGCAGTTCCTAAATGTAAGTAGACTGCATTGATATAGCGCTTTTCTAGCCACTCAAAGCACTGCACATTATTGCCTCACACTCACCATTCACACATACACCACGGCGGTGCAAGCCATGCCAGCAATTGGGGTTAGACATCTTGCCCAAGGAGTTTGCAAGTAATCCAGCAACTCTGGTGCTTGAACCCACAACCTTCTGGCTGGGAGTCAAACACCCAGACCACTAGACCACTAGACCATCCTACACCTTAACAGACTAGTGTGGGCTAGCTGAGCTGAAAAATGGATTTGTCTTTGAATGTTGAGCATCAATACATTTGGAATATCAGCATATGAGTAACATATGCAAGTGTATATTAAAGTACAACATTGTTCAATAAATGTATCAATGTATATGCTATTTATTTATGCCATGGCCACTAAAGCTAATCTGTGTTCAGATGTAGCGGCATGGGGCTGATTGCATTTGTTTGTACATTGGGGTTGCTGGGTTTACCTTCCACGTTTATTTTGGGGTTCTGCAGCTTCTCTTCGAGCAGAGAGTCCATTAGCTTCCTCAGATGTTTGAAGATGACACCAATCCTTACCGGTGCCTTGAGGAGGTAGTGCACATAAAGTGTTAAGAACAAGACTGTACTCATTTCATTACTTTAAGGGCATTGCATGGAGCGGGAGTTAAGAACAGTAATACACTGTAACTAAGCTTCTTCAATCTACTCTTGATCTTAATGTACAAGCAATCATGCCCCATCAATACGGACAGAGCATGGCGCGTGGGTGCTATCTGACCTGGAAGTGTATCCATCCATCCAGGGTGATGAGACGCTCTCTATGCTGAACATCAATGTCGCCTCCAAACAGCAGCATTGGGAAGGGAGATATCAGAGTTGTGTCTCGCAAGTAGATCTTAGTGTATTTCACCTATAGGATGACAAGTACGATTTAATGGTCAAACAGTAATGGAGCCAAGGTTATTCATAAACTATGGGAAAAACTAAAAAACAAGCAAAGTGTATCACGAATGGAGGTGCAATACTGTCATGAAAGCTGAGGCTTCACCAGAAGCTTCATGCCATGCATTAAACCACCTTACACAGAAACAAAGAGGAAGAAATACATGCAGGGCCAAGAAATGGAAATGCGACAAGACCAACAGTGATCAGTGACAGAGAACCCTATTTCTGTCATCTGTGTGGTCACATGGTAACAGGAAACCATAAAAGCACAGTTCAGAAAACAAAGCATTTATAGACTTAACATGTTTTAGAGATTCTCTTTTGGCTATTATTTTATTATTCTCAAACAACTATAAACAACATTAATGCAACAGTTAAACAAAATAAAAGCAAAGTATGTAAACATACAGTAATGTGAATGTGGCGTCTGACTACCGTGCATGTTTAATAGGAGTACAACTAGTACAGGTACAGTACATACTGTATATATACACAGTACATTTATATATATACGTAAATACACACACAGAGAATATGATGCGCACTGCTGACACAACAAGGTGTGTGTTTGAAACCCGAGGACAACAGGAGGGTTAAAAGGCACAAAAAACAACACAAATACATAAATAAATCATTAATAAAGAAATAAATACACACAGCAACGCCAATAAAAAGAACCATACAATCATACACAATCAGATGGCGCCACCTAGTAGTTAAAGGCTATATTTTGAGGGCGTCATGAGGGTTAAAGTGAAACTAATACAGGGCAGCAGCCAAAGTGGTACTGTACCTTCTCCTGGTAGAGCAGCCAGCCGTGGGTCTGCAGGGTGCAGTTGACGGAGGACGGGTGGACCTGAGCTTTGCCCTGGGGGGTCTCGGCCGTGCACGCCACCCTCTCCAGGACGTCCACCGACGGGCTGCTGGAGATGCGGGCCACGTTGTCGTACAGGCCGGCGGTCAGCGCCGCGTTCAGCACCGGGGGCTGCAGATTGGGCTGGGCGCCTGCCTGCTGCGCCCAGCGGGAGGACCAGAAGCCTGCCTGCTCCATCATCCTCATCAGGTCGTGCTTCACAGCCTGGGGGAGAAGAGGGGGGAAGGAGGGAGGATGGGACCCAGCCCAGTGGTCACCAGGGAGGCGGGGAGAGAGAGTGGCAGAGAGGGGCAGCAGATGTGTGCGGGAGACTGTGTGCCACCTCTATAGTGATGAGAGCGGTGCGGTTGAGGAAATGTGTCCTGCAGTAGGACATCTCTGCTCTGGAGCCCTCCATCTTGGCCTTTTTCCACCTGAAAACCACAGCAGGACTGTAGGCCGTGGGGCAGCATACACACAACACACAGCTGTCCAGATGCTACAAGGTGAGACTACGGTTTTATTTGTTAAACAAAACAAGTCTGTGATCACTCCGATTATTAAATTACTAACTTTATGCAGTTGTTTTGCACAAGTTTAATCAAACTGCTTACATTTCATATTAACAGGATGTTTTTTGCATTGCCTTGCACAAAACCATGCACTTCAAGGGACACTACTCAGCTGTTACGCAGTGGAAAGAGTAGAGGACTGTGTGAGGTCATTGCGGGACAGGAATAGAAGAATGTTTGTGGGTCAATCAGAGGGCGGCTGATATTTTGATGACATCGGATGTTATACATTCTGATTGGGTGAGATAAAGTTAGGTAGTCCAATCATGAATAGCATATTCATACCCGAGGTAAGCGTTGTACATGGTCAGGTGATCAGAATTGGCCAATGACAGGGCAGCTTTGGCCACATTGGCCTCATCCTTCCTGTGCATCGGTGTGGAAAATGGGGACTTTTCCGTGATAGCTGCTGCAATGGCTGCCTGAAAATAACACACATTAAGACCCACGACAGCTTATAGCACACACACACATCACATTATACGATCCTAAAATAAATGCCATATTAACACAGGGTGCTTTTAGCACAACCAGAGAAAGACCCAGAATTTGCCTATTTGGCAGTTGGACAGCGACAGGTAAAGGGCCCTACTATTGGGTCCAGGCAGCCCAGTATGGCCCCGTAGATGAGCATCTTGCCGATCTTGACGTTGACGGGCAGGCTGGCCAGGTGGTGGCCCAGGGCGGTGAGGCGGTGGCTGTCGGCCTGGCACGCCCCGATCCTCCGCAGCAGGCTCACGGCGTTACTGACCGACTGTGGCTGGGGGGCGTCCAGGGCGCGCATCAGGAACTCCTCTGGGGAGCCGTACTCACACTTCTGTGGTGGGTGGATTAGGACACGTCATGTGTGGGTGTTTTCTCTACGTAATAAGTGTTTGGTGTGTGTGTGTGTGTGTGTGCGTACCATGATATGTAGGCAGAGCTCCTCAAGAGGCACCCTCAGTATCTCTGGGATGGAGTAATCCATAAAGGAATTGAACCTGAGGCCAAAGGGACAGAGAATATGTTGGTCTGTAGGGGGCGCACAAGAGCACTGTGGGGAAAAACTGTAATGGATTAATGGTGATTGTACATTCGTGTGCGCTACTGCTCTCTTCCCCGTTGTTGAACGCTGTGCGACGCCGTACCTGTATTTTGGGTACAGCCTGAAGCAGAAGCCGCTTCGAACGCGCCCTGCCCTGCCCTGCCTCTGGAGGGCGCTGGCCTTGGAAACGAACGTCTCTACGAGAGAACTCATCTGGCTGCTCTCATGGTACCTGAACGACACAGCGATTTACACTCCTGGGTCATGTAGGATAATGGAACATGCCGACTACTGTAGCAATGGACTCGTCATTAGCTACTGCTGCCTACTTGTTTTCTTTGGTCTTCCCGGTATCGATGACAAAGACAACATCAGGGATAGTCACGCCAGTCTCAGCGATGTTAGTAGACAGCACAATCTAAAAGAGGGCAGATTACATGGGGGAGAAGTGATCATTTTCTAATGGTGACCCAGCAATTGGTCAAGATGATGTCAAAATACTTAAGATTACATTTGTTAGATAAAACATTAAGATAAAAATAAATGTTAAACCTTCAAAACACATGCAAACATGTACACTTACAAGTATACAAATGTAACATTTTAAAACAGTTACTTCAACTCTGTCCTGTAGCTAACACTGTTCTGCATACATTTAACCTTGCCAGGTTTATCCATTTAAAATGTTTAATAAATAACTTATTTTTTAACCCTCCTGCTCAACCACAACATGGACATATGACATTCCGCGGTTGGCTCCCTCTGCTGGTAGTCTGCTGAAATGCTTTAGGACAGCAGGAGGGTTAAACATAGAAGTCAACTGTAAACCCCAAAACGTTTTTATACAGTGCAATACCTTTCTGATCCCTGCAGGGGGAACTGTGAATGCAGCGGCTTGGTCCTTAGAAGAGAGGGTAGAGTGGAGTGCCACCAACCGATACCTACAAAAGAAGCAATCTATCTAAAATGGAGCTATACAACAACCCATAAGGGGGTTGCTTGTTGACCGTTGGTGCATGTGTGTAGTATACGTCACCTGTCTTTGTCTCTGAACCTCTTATCAGTGGACAGCAGGTCGTAGATCTGCTGGATGTGTGCCAGACCCGGTAGGAACACAAGAACCGCCCCGTCCACCGACGCAAACTGGGGAGACTTGTCTGACATCACAAAAGTCAAACATACAAGCTGAGGGTAATCCAAGGCCTCTCTGGAACACAAATGATGCTGTAACCCCCACCCTCCCCAAACAGAAGAGGTAATTGCTTTCTATGTTCAGTATAGCTATACTCAATCTGTGTTCACTAAAACTGGGGTCAGGGGAGGGGAGGTGTCAGCAGACCTTGGGTCTAGAGGGGGAGACCACGGCCATATGTCCATGGCACCTACGTTTCATCCTGGACTCGGATTTGCTCTGCAGCAGAAGGCTATGATAAAACAGTTTCACTATAAACTAAATGAAATCATGCTCAATCAAAACATTACCTATGGCAGGACTTGGTATATTGTGCTAGTCAGAACCCTTCCTCTGACCCCCACCTAGCTGCACTCCAGGACAAATGGAACTAGAAGTATTACCTAGGTAGTCGATTAGGTCTAGCAGCAGCTCAATGTTGATCTTATTAGGGTTCATGTACTGCAACACGTGCCGGGTATTGCTGCTGAAGTGGTCCAGGTCTGGACCAAGGTCCCAACCACCACTGGGGTCCTTCACTATAAACTCCTGACACACACGCACACACACACACACAATAATTAGAATAAATATGCTCAGCAAAATCTATCTTCCTTAAACAAAACAATGTCAGAACCCTGATGGGTGTGACAACCAGAGAGAAATAACAGAACTACCACATTTGTCTACATGCTGCGCATACACACAAGAGTTTTGTTTCAAATTGACCTCTGACCTCATTAACATGAGTCACCCAAATGCACTAGGTCTCGTCAGAGAGGAAAAACAAGTTACTACTGACTCATCTCATTATCGTTCCTGGCTCAGTGTTTTGATTGGCTGGATAAGTAGTAAAAGGAAGACCATCTACAAGCCTATGTTACCTGGTGCATGACAGCTTTGCCACCCTTCTGGGTGACAGAGATGTTCACTTCCTCCTCGTCCTCCAGGATCCTCTGGCTGTACTCAGAGTCCTTCTCCAGAACGTATCCTGTCTCCTCCACTATGTCTTCCAAATGGTAAACCTGCGCGCACACACACACACACACACACACACACGCACACACACACACACACCAGACAAAAGGCTCTCAATGGACTCTTTCAGACGCCAAATTGAGTTGGTGTTGGATGGTGTCAGCAGAGAAAACAACAGCATACTACATCACAACATGGTACTCTACATATAATATATCCCTGTCATTTCAAGTAAAAATATTTGGCTGTCCATTAAGTTTGCTTCAAGGTTGCAATAAGCCTTTATCCTCAGACAATAGAGTTTATACCACCATCTAGTGGTATAGATGCAGCAATGCACCATTATCAGGACTCATTAACCCTCCTGCTGTCCTAAGGCATTTCAGCAGACTACCAGCAGAGGGAGCACACCGCGGAATGTCATATGTTCCTGTTGTGGTTGGTTCCAGCTAGCAAGGGAACGAGCGTTTACAACATTGTCAATAAAGAAATAAAGATAAATGTTATGTTTGTGCAGTAAAACACTGATGTGTGTGTGTGATTCAGGGGTTCGCCCTGCTCTCTACAGACAGTAAAGCCCTCACGTCCACAGGGAAGGTGCGGCCGGGGATGGTGACCACGGGGCAGCGGGTGAAGTAGCTGGAGAACTTGTCACAGTCCACCGTGGCGCTCATCAGCACCAGCCTCAGGTCCGGCCTCCTCGTCACCAGCTCCTTCAGGATGATCAGCAGGAAGTCGGACTGCACGCTGCGCTCGTGGACCTAAGGGGGGGACGACAACACCAGGGGGCGACGTTGACCACGATGTTGACCACGACCACGCTTACAATGTGGGCTTGTTGTACCGGGCACTGGGGGCCAGTCGCCGTGGCAGCACCTCGTCTATGATGACGTGCGTGAGGCCGCCGAGCTGCTGGTCGTGCTGCAGCTTCCGCAGCAGCACCCCGGTGGTGCAGTACAGCAGGCGGGTGCACTCGCTGGAGCGGTTCTCCATCCGGATCTGGTAGCCGCACAGCGACGACTGGAAGCACACCGCACGGTTACCAGCGGCGCCTGTCAGCCTCCTGATGCCGCCCTGACCTGGAGAGCCAGTCTGACCCAGCAGCAGTCTGGGAGCCCTCGGTTCTAAAGTGTGTCATGCTTTAACACTGAGGGCTCCCAGACTGATGAAGCTGGAGTGTGTCCCCCACATACACATCCTATTTGATATACTGTATTTATATGTATTTAGAGCACACTTCTACTACTGCTATTATTATTATTATCATCATTTCTTCTTTTCTTTTGAGTGAACAAACACAATAAAACACAAAGTAAGGGCTGATGAACCCCGGAGGTAACGCTCCAGGCGGGTGTGGTCTCCCACCTTAGACCCCGGGCCGTCATCACAGCCCAGCTCCTGGTTGACCCTGCAGGCCAGGCTCATGGCAGAGATCCTGCGCGGCTGGGTCACCACGATGTTGCAGGGCCGCGCGGCCCCTCCCCCGGCCAGCAGCTCCTCCAGCAGGAACTGGGGGATCTGCGTGCTCTTGCCGCTGCCCGTCTCGCCGGCCACCACCACCACGCGGTGGCGCTCCAGCGCCGCAAGGACGCGCTGCCGATGCTGGAAGACGGGGAGGTGCTCTCGCTCCGCCTGGGAAAGAGGTGACACAAACAACTCATATTCACAGTATGATGCACGGCACTGAGGCAGCCAAGCATTTACTTATATGCAAAGAGTTCCCCCGCTGTCCGCGGGGTTCAAACGCACTTCCTCCATGCGCCAGTAGTTGGCGCAACAAGGTAGTGCGTTGGGTCAGTTTGACCCGGAGGACAGCGGGAGCGTTAAAGGTAGGGTCGGCGATGCAGGAGAAAGATTGTCGATGTTTGAACTTGATCAAAAACAAAAACACCTGTCCCTCAGAAGCTCCGCCCCCACACAGGCTGGGATAGTGTTGTGTGGGCCCATGTACTGAGCCTGTACAGAAACACTGGATGTTGTTTCCAGCGCGCACACAGAAGGGGCAGCTAGCAGACCGTCAGGAGATACTCGATGAATTTGACAAAAAGTGGATTGGCTTGCAATCGCTGAGTCCACCTTTACACCTGCCGCATGTGGAACGTTTCCTAGCGCACTTGCCTGCAGTTTGCGGGCCAGTGGAGATTTCCTGGACTTCAACAGGAGCTCCCTGGCTGCGTCGCACGATCCTCCACGTTCCCTGCCCCCTTCCGACCCTCTGGTGTCACTGTGGCCCTCCGCTTCGCCCTCTCCCACGTCCAGACCAGCCAGCCTCTCCCAGGACTCCTCTTCCTCCTCGCTCCCAGACTCCTGTGGGCCCGGCTGGGCGCGGGAGTCTGAGCCGGGGCCTTTCCCGGGACTCAGGTTCTGCTGCTGCTTCAGCCTGGTCAGCAGCCGGGAGATGAACTGGTCCCTGGGCTTGTTCACCTCTGTGCGTCTCTCCTCCTGCTTCTGCTGCTCGCTGTCCCGCCACTCCAGCCACACGTCTCTGTAGGTGGGAGGCAGGAGCTGGTGCACTGACTGCCAACCAAGGGCCAATGAAGGGGGGGGGAGCAGGAAAAAAAGATACACACTATAATTAAAAACAAACCTTATATTTTCTATATGTATGTTTTTGAGAAAACAATGGAAGTCAATGTCCCCTACATACCTGCTACAAAAAGCGGGTCTAAAAAAGTACATAAAGAAGTCAATACAGGTGTCTGAGTGCCATCGGCTTGAGCTATACCTGCCCTTTGACAAGGTTGTAGAGTGCCAGCGTGGCCCCCAGATGTTGGGCCTGCATGCTGTCCTCGGTCACGATGGTGGGACACACCTCCAGCACATCATCTACTCTCTGAACACGCACCCTGGGGGGTGGAAAGGTGTTGTACACACAGACCTGTGACAGGTGCCAAATATCCCTCACTCTACATTAACTGACGGTTGCGTAGGAACAGCACACGTACTTGCATCGCCAGTATCTCCCGGCTGCAACCTTGTGAAACGCTGGCGGGGGACTCTTGGGCAGGTTTTTGCGGACCCAGTCGATGAGGAACTGTTTAGGAGACTTGCCAGTCCAGCTGCGAGCCGTGTAGTCAAAACTGCGGATGTCCTTCGGCTCGTTTTTTTTCGCTACTGAAGAGAAACAGAATTTGCTCTAAAGTAACACAAAGTCTACTCTAGACGGTCGATAAAAACACAATCTCCATGTTTATGTTCAGAATTGTACCCTTGTCTTGAGCCGGTGGCTTCTTTTCAGCGTTTTCGAACAGGTTCAAGTTGAGGTCCTCCTTCACCTCGGTGTCAGGGACTGCCTTCTTCTCCTTCGAAGGCGTGTCCGCCACCTTTATAGCTGGGTTGAACATCGGGTGGGCCTCGAGGGGCTTCATTTCTACGAGTAGACATTTCCATGTTTTCAACAAGCCAAAAGGCGCGTGGGAGGCATCTCACCTGCACATAGGCCATTCAGCGGACAGACCTTGTTGTATGACGCGTATTCTGTCCTGTGCCATCCTCTGCTCTGCCTTGTCTCTCTTCGCCTTGGCAGCGGCCGCCATGTCCCTGGCATCATACAGCTGGGCAGTGAGCACCAGATACCTGTCATTCTATATGAAGAAGCCATGACAAGGCATTGTTACGTCAGTACATGTATTCAATGAAATCCTATTTATTCACCATCGCATGCATGTGGGGTCTTACTGGGTCGAACTTCACATCCTGTTCAGAACTGTGGCCAATCTGTTTCTCTTCCTTCTCGCCTTCCTCTTCCTCTTCGCTGCTCTGCTCTGCATACCGCAGGATCCAGTCCTTCATTACAGCGGCCTCGTCCTTCACTGGCACCTTAAACACAACACCTTTGGATGAGCCTCTATATTAACAGCAGCAAATGTCCATGTAGCCGACATACTGTATATATGCCACACACACACACACACACACCTTCGCTGTGTCCTTAGGAGGCACGCTGGGTGCTTTGGGACTGGGGAGCTCCTGCTGGACCACAGGCTGGTACTTGGGCCTACTCCTCTGGCTCTCCTCCTGCATCTGTTGGCTAAAGCCCTCAGGCAGCTCCTCTGGGGAACAGTGAAGCAGGGAGAGGAAATATAGGTGTGTGTGTGTGTGTGCGTGTGTGTGTGTGTGTGTGTGTGTGTGTGTGTGTTCTTCCACAACACTCTACCACAAACCTATATCAATGTAATAAATGTAATCTATGGTAATAACAACAGATATACTCGCCACAGACCAAGGAAAGTGCAGAGGGAAGTAGAAATGAAACTACCCTATTTAAACTTACCATCTTTTAGATTTAGGCATAGCCAATCAAGAGCAGAGTGCAGATCGCCTCCATAAAGAACACTACTCTTCATGGCTTCCTCAATGTGCTCGGTTTTAAAACTGAATTTCTGTAGAGCCGTGTACAGGTCCTGGAAGCATTAAAGAGACATAATGCTCAACATCTAGTCAAAGCAAAGGACCAAATCTGTTCAAAAATAGACTAAAGAAAATAAATCCATGGGTTTATCTTTACCAGCAATTTCTTATTTGTGAGTCTTCCTGATATTGGTCCTTTGTCTCCATTCTCCTGCCTGAAGTCATTGATCAGCTTGATAATCTTTTTTTCCAGGTCAGCTTGAATGACAACCTGTTTTTATTTGGATGTACAAGTATAGTATAAATATTAGAACAACATACTTACAACAACATTGTTCTATACAGCTTTCTAGAGGACAACAGTGACATATCAGTGATATGAAAGAGACAGTATTCTGGACAGGGAGTAAGTCTAGTGAGGATCCTAGACATACTTCTTGGACTAGCTTAATTGGAAAAACAGACCTGTCTTGTTACGTTTCTGGCCAAACATAAGCAATTTACTATTGCGTCTATATACTGTATGTCGTGTTACAATTAAAATAAAAATGAGCTATTTACATTAATATCAAAAGCTGGTTATTGCTGGGGCTAACAACAATATTGTAAACAAATATAGTTTGTTTAATGTTTAACTTACTTTTAGAATGGACTTGTCAGAAACCCCACCTGTGTCAACTTGGGCAGTATTTGAAAGGCTGTACGTCTTAGGAGCTTCAGAGGTTAAATATACATGGGTGGACACATTTTAAGACACATATTAAATTCTTAGATGATCAATGTTATATGTCAACTATTCTATGAAAACTGCAGAGTATCAGTACAGCAATATAAGACATAGTATATTAATTTGTCCAAAGAAATAATCAGGAATAAAGAATACTATTACATATTGTAGAATTTGGTATTCAAATTGACTATTTCAGAGCAAACAGAGGCATAGAATAAAACTGTCTGGTTATATTACATTAAAATGTAGGAACAGTAATTTCTCATCTTATTCGTGGGAGCTAATAAATCCTGGCTGAAATGCACAATAGGACCCCCACTTGTAATACCTATGTGTACGCTCATATAACTATATCTGATAAATCTATATAATGAAATCTAATGGCACAACCGCACAATGTATCAGTTGAATGTATCCATATCCAGCTACGTTTACAGTACATAGGCTAACATATTGCTCAGATTGCCGCAATATTTGGAATGTTAACATAAAAGAATACTGAAATGCATATTACACCCATGGTTACACCGACAATGTTGCTGTCAATTAATACCTTTTGGCTGTCTGTCTTTCAATGGCTTATTGTGTGCCTGCTTCTTCCCAGCAGGGTCCTCTCCCACGCCGTTCCCTGCCACAGGAACAGTCCTGGTTGCTGCAGTGTGTGCCGGGGCACCTATCACACATGATTTCTTCTTTTTTCCACCCATTTACGTAGTGAAAATTTGCCGGACTACAGTACTTGTTAAATTGACGCAGTCATCAGGCAGAGAGGCCAAAACACTACTTCGACATTATCACACAGTTTGTGTCGACAACCCGTTACAACGTCTTCGATTTATAATTAAACACTGGCAACACAAGGCTTCCGTACCGGTAGTGGTACTATACCGGAAAAATCAAGGTAAAAAAATGTTTATTGTTTTTTATTATTTTATTTTATTTTGTTATATATTAAATATATTGTCAAATGTCTGAAAACGTACTTATTTGTTATTGTAATTTTCGTTAAAAAAAAAAGAATAATTAAAAAGGAAACTCGTGTTGCATTGTGGGTGTTGCGTCTTCTTTGCAATCATGGCTGACGCGTTTGGAGAGGCACTGTTTAGCGTGTTTGATGATGAACAAACTGCTACAACTAACAAGTTACCCGCTGCCCCGGCAGCTCAGAAGAGGTAAATAAATAATGTTGTTCTTTTTTTGGTTGGTCAGGCGCATTGTACTCTTAGCAGAGCACGTCGAAAGAAAGTGGACACCGCTTTTAAAGTACGTTACTGTACTGTAGCTCACCACGAGCATCATGTGTGCTTGGGCAAGACAGTAAACCATGTACGTTACTGTACTTCAGTCAGATATCGTCAGACACGTTATGATGATTCAGTCCACACACTGGACTAGTGCTTCTTTATTAAACCCCCCACCCCCTGCCTTCATACACGCACACACACAAACAAACAATTAAAGGGGTTAATACTGTAACGTACATAAACCTGGTTTTTAATGGGGAAAAAGTTGAATCTTGCGACACATATGTATCCTATTTTTTGTAATTTAATATCTTATTAATGTTCTGGTTTTGTTTTCAACAGTAAAACCACAGGTAAACAACGCAAGGCAGCAGGTTCTGTATCAACTGCCAAGGTTAAGAGAGAGGCCGACAACAATGTAGAGGAGGTGGTATTTACCAAAAAACCTCGCCATGAGGCAGCTTCTAACGACGTGAAGTAAGATCAAGCCCCATCCTAGATGCTTTGGCAACTAGCTGTATTAGATTATGTAACATTTTGATAGAGCAACAAACAAAAAATTGCAATGTATCTGTACAGTTAACGTTTGCTTACTTAAACATTTTCCTCAGTCTTGCAGACTTTATGCCCCAGGTAAAAGTAGAGCAAGTTGAGACTGTGGAAGGATGCACTCACGAGGTAAAGGAAAAATACACTTTTTTTGTATTGCTACAAATGACCTTTATGCATATTTGTACACTTTTAATGCACCTTCTATTCTTTGTATACAGGTGGCTTTGCCCTCCAAAGATGAATATGTACCACTTAAACCACGAGTTGGAAAAGCTGCCAAGGTACTACTGGTCATGAATGCATTTTTATGAATGGAAAAGAAAGTAGTTGTTGGTTTGGAATTTATTTAATTTGGTTTTGATTTCTTCTCAGGAATATCCTTTTATTCTGGATCCGTTCCAACGTGAGGCTATTTTGTGTATGGACAACAACCAGTCAGTACTAGTGTCTGCACACACCTCTGCTGGCAAGACTGTCTGTGCTGAGTAAGTGTCAAACTACAAACCAAATAAATAGGACTCTGTTTTTATTTGTTTTCTTCTTTTCTTTCTCTTCCTCTCCAGATTTGACAATGCTTTGGCCAATCCTAATCCATTAGACATTTTATTACAGACTAATTTACATTTGCCACTCCCAGTCAAATGTCCCTCAGGCTCATTTCCTAATTTAATTGCTGACTGAGCAAGATGCCCAATACCCACCTGCTCATTACTAGCGTACTCACTGAAGGCTGCTTTAGGATATACGCATCTACTAAATGTCTCCCTTGCAGGTATGCCATCGCGCTCGCACTGAGGGAGAAGCAGCGTGTGATCTTCACCAGCCCCATCAAGGCCTTGTCCAACCAGAAGTACAGGGAGATGTACGAGGAGTTTCAGGATGTAGGCCTGATGACCGGCGACGTCACCATCAACCCCACGGCCTCCTGCCTCGTCATGACAACAGAGGTAGGACACGGGCCTGCCCAGGCTAATCGGACACCGTACATCCTTTTGGGCGTTTCTTTTCCCAATTGCAACTAGCTGACTTTAATCCGAAGCGACTTCCATATAGTACAATTACAAGTATTATGAAGCAGGTAAGGGTTAGGCATCTTGCTCAAGGATGC
>JAODUG010007765.1:0-27306 GCA_027564795.1 Aphredoderus sayanus | reverse complement strand
TCTCTCTCTCTCTCTCTCTCTCTCTCTCTCTCTCTCTCTCTCTCTCTCTCTCTCTCTCTCTCTCTACCCATTCGCTGAATCTGCTTTAAGAACAAAGACCAGGCTGCTGCACTTACAAAGTCTTGAGAATCCAGCAAAACCTTTAATTCTAACTGTGACGTGTTTATTAGATAATTCATCCACTATAAGATACTAGTACGATTATTTTAGTAGGCTACTGCCCTTACGAAATAATAATAATAATACATTATATACATAAATATACTAAATAATATGTATCATCATCGTCATCATCACTTTAATTAACATCATCACCACCACCAACATAAAAACGTGGCCTTTAATTACTAACCATTACACTTTTATTATTGAATCTTTCTCATGGGACTGTTTCTTAAAGATATATGTATTATTCTACAATATGTAGGAAATTGTACGGGTGTTAGTTCAATCAAAAAATCCTGATATTAGTTGCAAAAACCGAGGGAAAATAAGAGAACAGCGACCTCTATAGTAATGGCTGTGAAAGCACATAAACACTTCGGGCTATGGCATGTCGCAGCATAACTAGCCTACCATTCAATAATGTAATAATGTAATAATTGGAGCTGATAACATAATATACTTTAATAAATGTTTAAGTTTTATTAAAGGTAGTCAACAATTGAAAGCAAATACATTGTTTGTGAAATTCACCAAATACCTCGTGTGCTAGCTGCCCATTCTGTGTTACTAAAGCTCTGGGTCTGTAAATGGAAAAACAAACAAAGTGATGCACCATACCACACAACACTATCCAAGCCTTGGTCATGTGTGTCCAATGTGGGAAGTGGAACTTCTGAGTCAGCTCCCTAATCCTTCAGTTTAATAATGATAATAAAGTGTGTTTTATGGTCCCTTTTCTGATAATGTACTGTACATTTGACAAAATGGTGCGTGCACTAGTTTACGAATATAAAAAACTTGAGATAATCTAATTTTATGTGCAGAATCCCAAAAAGAAATGCGTTTGCAGACAAGACAATTTAAGAATGTTGTCAAGAGCACAATTGAGCATCTAAATGTGGCATTTAGAACATACATTTAATGCAACAAAGGTGCAACATAAATTATCATCAGACCTCATAGACTGTCCTTCATAACATAAGATACTAAACATGCAGGCTCCACTTAACAGTGAACGGACCAATCATGTCCAGGCTAGTGGATGACTACCGATTTAACCACTTTAGCAGTACCATTGCAATTCAAATTGTGACCGAGATATGTTTTTTAGGAATCCAGTCATTAACAGGGACAGAATAGGATAAAGGCTTATGGAAGACGTTTGTTTAGAATTGTATTAGATTATGAATCACTGTCTGCATGCATCTAGAATATTACCTTTTTGGAGAGTATTGTGAAATGAGAGGTATTGTGAGAAACATTATAATAGTGGTAGTAGAAAATGTTTGCATGTCCTCTTGAGAAAATAATGAATCTAGAAAACTCAGAGACAACGTAGAACAGCATTAGACTACCGTACTCGTCTAATTGTTAAACGCTGAATATGTCAGGCATCATACAGCTACACGGCGAGTTAGGCTAAATCCTCAACAGAGGTAGAGCTGAGAA
Source organism: Aphredoderus sayanus (assembly GCA_027564795.1). NCBI lineage: Eukaryota > Metazoa > Chordata > Actinopteri > Percopsiformes > Aphredoderidae > Aphredoderus > Aphredoderus sayanus. Next base: position 25,692 of record JAODUG010007765.1, on the reverse strand, counting down.
ATAGTCAGCTAATATCAGCTGGCACTTACAAAAGAATGGACACTATTATTTTGTTTAATTGGGAGACTACAGTTTAAGCAAGATTTGGGTTTACAGGTTAGGCTACTGACGATGTTTAGGTCAGAAATATATAGCGAATCGATACTAAACCGAGTATGTATTCGCTATCACATATGACATGCAGTACTAACATGTACCACTTGATGTCCTGTTCTTGGCTTGTCTTTAGCTTCTTTGCAGTTAATTTACTAAATCGTCCATACAAAGAGCCGAGGAAACACAGCGAAGAAGCGAAATACATCACTCACAATCATATAAACAATGGGCCTACAGTAGATTACTGCATATGAATCTGAAATAGCCTACTGTAGGACACACCAGTCAATGCGGTCCCGCAGTCACATTCCCATATACCACACGAGGAGCTTGCATAGAACTCTATATATTACGACGAAAAATGGCCACTCCCCTTTATCTTAGCCTAGCGTCTTGTCTCGGGAAGCTCGTGGGATCTATGCTCTGTATGACGGTATGAAGGTTGCGAATAGGGCTACAATAGAAAAAATGATATAATGAATATCATAATAGTTTATTTCAGTGTATCGTCAACAATCCTAAAAGTGCTGGACCATCGGCTGGCTAAAGGGTTCTTCAGACAACGCTGAATCGACCCGATTGCATGGTGGCAGCTATTCTCCTTCTACTTAAGCTATTCTATTAACCCAGTCGGTTAATATGAAACGAATAACAGGAAAAGCAAGGGATGAAACTTTAATCGAATTGAAGGGTGCTGATGAATTCCAGACCGGAGGTAATAGCATGAAACCTTTTCTTATTGACTGCCAGCATGTCTTTATGCCAACGTTATCCTATCTAAAAAGTTAAGTAGCCTAGGTAAATTTGTGCTTGGAATAAGCTAATGTTAATAAACAAAATGTCCTTACCCTTAACCCTCATGATGTCCTCCGGGTCAAACTGACCCAAATCACTAGCAGATAGGCGCTAAACCTAATTCTACAGCTTACACACATATGATGTGCACTGCTGGCACTAAGGTGTGAGTTTGAAACCCGAGGACAACAACAGGGGGGTTAAAAGGCAAAAAAACGAACAAATACATAAATAAATAATTAATAAAGAAATAAATACAAATGGCAATAAAATTAACCATACAATCAGATGGCGCCATATAGTGGTTCAAGACGACAGTATTAGGGCATCACGAGGGTTAAGCTAGTTCTGTGGGTAAGTATTCCATATTCTGTTAGTGGCACTATACATTTGTTTGGAGGATGAATCACTTAACTTTTTAGTCAATCAGCATGTTTAGGTATGCATTACAAATGTAGACTGTATGCCAACATGTTTTTATGGCAATGACGCTATCTTTCAGTAGCAGTATGCCCTAATCCATATTGTTAGTTTACAGTACAGCATCTGTTTTTTGCCTTACTGTACATACATTTTGTATACTGGATTGTATTTGGTTATGGAAAACAATTATAAGAGACCTCTGCACATTATTTTACTTGTGTTATTGAATTCAGCTAGGCCTACTGATTTAGAATGTGTTTCATATGCAGACAAATCATCAGAGTAAAGTGTCAGTAGGACACTGAGTGGGTTTTACGGGGAACAGCTGGAAACCTTGCAGCAAATTATTAAGTTCATAAATGGTAGCCTACTGTTGCACTAAATGTAATTAAGGAATATCACATCTTCATAGTTTGGCAGCTACAAATCCAAAACCGTATTATGGCGCAGGTAGTGGTTACCATATAGCAATAAACCTAGGTAGGCCAGGCATATAAGGAACTAGACGCTTTAGTCTGGGAGTGTCATCACCCTAACCACTAGCCTGTCCAACCCCCTTACTATAGATTCCACCCAATACACCCCTACCCTATCTGTAGCCTAAACATAGTTAAGAAAGATGCCTTACCTCTGCATGCTCCTTAATACTTGTAATTATACTCACTGTACATCACTACAAACATTATCCTTTAAATGACGCAATTGCTAGACTGCCCCCCTCTAAAAGGTCTAGAAGGATTCAGTCGTTCTGTCTTAGATGTAGCATGACATCAGATAAGAGTCTTACTCATTTTGTCTGAGCAGTTGTGCATACTCACATAATGTTTTCCAAATTCATCCCACTTAAATTGTCATAAGAAACATCTTTGACACACCAGTCACCTGTCACACCACGCAAGCAATGCTACCTATTTATTGCCTGCACTGCTTGGTGCCAGCATAGCCAGTCAAAAGTAAAGATTTGAAACTGTGAACAAAAAAACTACACACTTGTTTTACTACCTGCCTTGGTGTGCAAGGTTTGCAATAATGTATATAAAAAGTAGTAGTATTTAACATTAAAATTAGCAGTGGTGAATAGTATTGTCAGTTAAATGTACTGTTACTTTTTATAGAAATGTATAAACTAAAATCAATTACCTAGTATTTGGGAGAAATAACATGACTTCATCTTTTAACAATGGTCAGTTTATTGTACTAAATAGTTGGTGTTGTTAATAAGGACATGCTAGTTTATCTTTGATGGGCTGCAGGTTGATCGACTGTGCTCTCACATCAATGGCATTGTATAGGCTGTTATCAGGGCAAACCTTAAGGCACACATAGCCTCACTTTACCTTTTTGTGTTGAATGAATAGAAGGCTCCTGATAACTGATTAAGCTACAGTATTTTTAACGTTTTTCACATGCCAACGTAGTGCTTTGTAAAGATAAAAGCTGTCATATAATTATTCTCTAAATTCTAACAATCTACTGAATGGCATAACTGTTCACAAACTATAAACACTGTTAATTTACATCTCCCCAAGATCTCCCCATTCAGTACTGAACATTACTGTTATTACTTATGGTCATACTTATTAGCTTAGGCCTATCTGATGAATTCATCCTTCACTCACAAGAGGCAGAGCCAATGTGTTGCTATAGAAACCTGGTCAGTAATTGTATACTGACTTGATCTGGCCCTTCCAGCAGGCCGGGGCATAATGCTTACAGTATGCTGCTTATCGCTTCATCTGGACACAGCTAGAGTGGTTTAATATATCTCCTGTAACAAGAAGCTACAGTATAGCCGTACCTCATATTAAGCTGTGTCATGTAGCTTTAGTAAATTACTCTCATAATGCATAAATTATTAACCTTTTTGTCCCTCTCTTCTTTGTGGCCTGCCAGTTGGACATATGATATTAATTCTATAGTGGAAAATTAGGTTAGCGGGTCGATGAAGTGTTACTTTATGTGAGCAGTCCTGATTGTGGACAGCTAGCCCTCTTTCCATATAACAACTATATTATCTAGGCTTATAAGAAGACAGCAGTTCAGTGCACTGATGCGTATACTTAGTTTCTTCTTCTTCAAATACTAGAGTGACGATAGTCTATGATTTAGGCTAAAAGAAAGTATTATCTTTGTTATTGTTACAGTAGATCGATGTTTGGTCATCATATCGACTTTGTCCCACTGAGTTTGTTAAAAGACTGTTTGATTGATTGAATATTTATTATAGTGTACGGTAGTTGCACATGTGTTTAATTCAGATACACCATTAGCCTGTCTATCTGCCCTGCCCATGACCTTGCACATGTGTCTTGTGGTATTGTGTGTTGATCAAGCTTTCCGGTTTTTGTCAACAGCATGTCCTACTGGAACTACACATCCTGGTGATAAGAAAGGAGGTTTATTTTCACATTACAAACGTTGTGATCACAGACTAGCGAGATAAAAAGAACAGGGATTCTGTAAGTTGTTTTTAAGTGTTTGGCTCAGCTCACTGAAACATCAGCAGGTGTTAGAATAGTTTAAGTAATAGGCCTATCAGACCAGATTACAAGAGGTAATGCACAGGCATGCCTTGAGGTGCTAACAAACACGTAATTTAAAACTGCTTGTCATGTTAACCCCTCACATGTGAGTAAGTATATCAGCAGTAATAATATTCTGCTAAGGGGAAATATCGATTGCGTTTCAGGGCTTCTCAGTATGACCCATTAAGATTCAGACCAGATAAAACTATTCTCCTCATTTATTTATTTTTTATTTTTTATGCAGCAGATACAGTTTGCTGCTCAATGTATTGTCTCACACTTGCCACTAATTATGATTGCTTATGGGATGTTGTATTGGGAAGGCCATGATGCAGTTATTCTCTCATGGTTGTGGGTAGAAACTGTGTAAGACAGCTGGATGGGTGCTTATGTCCAAATACAGAGGTGTGTTGTCACCAGTGCCTCTTTGTGTTTTTGTTATGGTGAAATGGGAGAGTTCAGCCAGGCCATCCACCTCATTGAGTTACAAGAGCTTATAATAAGGCATATTAATTATTTAGGGACTGACATTATATTTTAGAACATTTTCTTTTTTTCTTCTTTTGGAGCGGTCATGTTGGATTCTAAAACCCTGGGTTGAGACACACTGGGGGTTAAATACTTTTGAGGGGTTTTGTGACTCCTGTAAAACAATATACAGTATTTATATATTATAATGTTATTTTTAATCATGTTTGGTTATTTATTATAAACGAAACTAACTTTTATAACATTTAAAAAATATAAATAATTTTCAATCTAGTTACTAATACTGTTTTATTCTGTTTGAGTTTTATGCCGTTATGCCGGCAATTCACTTGTTGCTACCACATCCTTAAGGGGATCACGGGTCAAACAGATGGTAGCCACTGTTTTATAGAATGCTTCCACTGTACTGTACATCACAGTATCCCAGCACTTAAATAAAACACTTTCAACCCCTTTTCTACCTCCACTAACACCTGTTCCCCTGTTTTGTTCATTTGTTTGCTCTCTAATAAGGCCCTGCAGTGCTGACAGCATTCAGGATTAACCTGCACTCAGGTATAGGCAGCTATGCGTCTGTCTGTGCTCATGGGCTACTTCCATTCATCCTCTCATCACATATGTATCTGCCATTTGCCCTCTGTTAAGTGTTCAACACCATCTCTACATGCTAGTCTGCTAATCAGGCTTTGGTGATTGTTCTGATTTTTCTTTATTATTGTGTTTTGAGTAGGAGTATATTGGTACACATTATTTAAAGTTCAATTTAAATTCCATTCTATTTTCAGATATTTTCACTTGCTGTTGTCCAGTTGGATGGCAGAGTTCAATGGATGTTACGGTAATAGTGCAAGTGTCTTGTGTAGTAATCACACGGCCACAAATAATTGTTTTCATTTTACAGCATGTATTTATTTTTTTGTCTTAAAAAACAAAATGCTTACAAATTCCTTATCCTATAGACTGACTAGACGTGATGGACAATTGAAAGTTTAGTCTTGACTGATGTAGCGAGAATGGAGTCAGATTGGCTAGTCTTAGATTGGTTTATTATAGGCCATGTGCTATGTCTCGGATTTCTTTCTGATGAAGAAACAAAACAATATGATTACAATACCTTTTTTTTTTTAAATGGCATCTGCTGACTGTGATTACCTCACACAATTGCACCATTATTCAGTTAAGATCTCATATGAAGACACTTAGATTGTACGGTTAGCCACTATATGGCTACCCAAACAGTGTGTACCAGTGCAAGTTTGTTTACCAACTTGATTACCAATACTCCGATTGAAGACAGTAATCGAATTTGACAGAAAGTGTATTGGATTAGAATCGCTTACAGTACCATTAAGACATGCTTGCCTGATTTAGAGCTAGATATCGTACCCTCTCCCAATTGGCTGACTGGGTCATGTGATCTCTTGTGATTGGTTGACAGGTCACGTGACCTCATGATTGCTCGAAACATAAGGTAATACCCATATACCATGGCATAGGCCTACTACGCTTATTGAAGCCTAATACAAAATTGCCACAATCTTACTCATTAGTAAAAGGGAAATTCACAGTTGACTGTTGAAAATGGTTTAGAGAGAAGTTGGGTAACCATTCATTCAGAGGATGTTTTGTTCTCTTTTGGTGCCAGCCACTTATTTCTAGAAGAACTGCTCAGAACTTAACTACTTAAGTTCAGAGCAATGTTTTGATTTAAAACATTTGCATGGCAGGCCTATGCAAAAGAGACAGGAGGGAAGGAGAGGAGAATCATTGATAAAGCATCACATGTATGTGTAGAACGCTAACTTTAATCGATTTTTTTTTTCTTTTCTTTTTTTTCCCCAACTGAAATCATTTCAAACAGTTCAAATCATTACATTCCTGGTGTAAGGATTTTGTATACATTCACATTTTCACATATATTTGTTATGTATGCCTACTTGTATACTATTTGTCAATATGGAACAGTATCATTGTCCATGTTGTATTGGTAACTGGACTATCAGTTGTGTTGTTCTGTAGTGATGTTAATCTATTACATAAACCAGATTGTTGTTTGTTTGTAGTGCACGCTTCTGCTTGTACTAAATATGATTATGCAGATGCTGTGGGTGAGTGGGTGGATGGATGGAGTGTCCTTTTACTCTTCATTTTCAGATATGTCAGTCACTGGCTATGCATAAAGAAGTGTTGATAAGCAGCAGATGATCATCTAGGTCTGGGGTACAGTTTCCTCATCTGCAGTGATCGGTTTAATTTAGAACTCTCCAAAGGTTACTGACACTTATTTACACTGTACCAATTTATATCTTAGCTAAATATGCCACTGTATGGCCATGTCTGATACCTCAACATCCATAGACTGCCATGTGTGGCATGTTGTTTTATCTGTTGAGATCCTATTGAACAAATGGGTGTCAACTGTCAAGGCAATTTTCTTTTTTGTGAATAAACAAATATCACCCTACACTTCCAATGCATGTCAGTGAAATTTAGTGAGATACACCAGGTGTATCTGTTGTACAGTATAGCTAAGCTTACCTCAGGCAATTCTTAACTGACATGTTTCATGGACCACAGCTAAACAGTTTGTGGAAAGTCTTTCAGCACTGCTACTGTAGTTCATTGTTCCTGTTTGCTTAGTGCACTGGATAGTTTCTAAAGTAAACAATCCTACACAAACAAAAAGCCTCCACTCACATACAGTATCATGTATATAGTAAACGTACTGTAATGTTCTATGGGAAATATTTGTCCGCTGTAGACCTCGGGGATTTTTATGCTGTAAGTTCTTTGCCCTCTTCCTCCTATTGGTTCGACCTGCAGGTCTGTGTCTAATCAGTGGGGGTCTTCTGGCTGTGGGGGTTGTCCTTTCTCTACTGAGGGTTTTCTGTACCAGAGAGTGATGAGTTTCTGTTCCACACGGGCTACTCCACACGTAGCTATGGGCTCTCCATGTGTATGGTGTAGCCTTCCCCCACAGAAATGTCCTTTTTCCCATCGTTCATAAATAACAATGGTAGGCAACGAGCACTGCTTTGTTACGTGAGCACAATCCCTCCAGCACAACCTGATGTGCTGGGCCAGGTTTGCTGGAATGCTGTTCCCCCCCACACCGCATTCCACAGAGTTGAGGATATGTATACGTGGGTGTCTTTGCATTTCTGTGAAAGCTTTTGTGTGTGTGTGTGTGTGTGTGTGTGTGTGTGTGTGTGTGTGTTCATACAGTATGTTTCATATACACTGCCCCCACCTGTCACTTTGGAGATAATACTGTATGTGATTTACTGTATCTCTCCTGCCGCACACATCCTATATGCATGCCAGTCTTGTGTCCTTTGTCACCCTAGTATTGACATACTTCACCTTATTCATTGTTAGTCAACTGTCTTATAGCTGTTAGTTAATTGAGGAAATATGTACATTTATTGGAGAGAAAGAAGAGGCTGTGAAGGTTGCAAAATCACAATTGAATAGTCTTAGTACTAGCCTAATTCCTGCCCAGATGAAACCATCATGTCACTCAGCATGTTTTACTTTTGAAAAAACAATACATTTAGAAAATGTCCAAAATCACCAATTAAAGATAAAATATTAGTTGATTATGTCTACCTGGATGAACAAGTTTCCATAGACACACATTGTGGGTTGTTAATACATTGTTTTCCTTGTGTGTTTTCATTGCTTTCTTGCAGAAGAAAACAATGGTCAGAGTTTAAATTCAGTATCTGACAGAGGAACATCACTGCCTGGACATACTGAGGTAAGTCTCAGAACGTAAAAATGATACTTAGATTTTGAACCCTGGACTCTGCTGCTTCCTCACACATGACCCATTTGGGTAATGTAGGGCAAACCTCCAATTTCCAATTCATCACCCACTGTGAAAGATGTATTATTTGATCCCAAATATGTGGGCTTAGATTGATGTGAGGATGCTACAGAACTGAGGGTTTAACAAAAGTTAAATGCTGCTTTTGCATCTATACCAAACAGGTTCGAATCAGTGTACCACAGCTTATCCGATAGTAAACAATGGTAAATCATTTGTTGTATACATAACCTTTTGTAATCTGTTCATGTACAGACATGTTTATCTCTGAGACAGTTCTTTCAGATGGCTCTCCTTCTTGTACCACATCACTCTCATTGAGTCACAAGACAATATTTATCTTTATGAAAGAGCTTTTCTTAGATGCAACTCAGCTTTCCAGCAGCAGGTCTCCTCTATAATACATGCTGTTATTTAACAAGTAATAAATAGCGCATTTCTGCATCCCCACCCTGTGTACTTCCTTTTTCAATGAGCCTATTGAGATTGCAAGCGTCTAAACAAGGCTGGTGTTTGCTTGTTTGTTTCCTTTGTTATTATCACAGTGGGACTCTGTACAGATACTATAACAGACTACTGGAATGCAATGGTTAGAAAAAATAGGAAACTCAGGAGGGTCACAGGATGCAGCACCACCCTCGCATACTGTACATGGGGAACCCCTGCATCTTCCAGTTGCATGCTTTCGATTTGATTTGAAACCCAACTTCTCGTGTGACAGTGGTTCCCTTTCAAACACTGGGATTTTCTGCAATAGGAGGCATATTTTATGCACATGCTTAAATACGTATGGAAACACCCTGCTCAAAACACTGATACTAGCTGAAAATAGAAACTAATATTTTGTTCTCTATTTGCTAAACACAATGAAGGAAGAAAGAATAAGTAAATAAACAAATGTAGTATCCTTGTTGAACATATAGAAACATTGATTGTACTGTGGTATTTACCAAAGATTTCAGCCTTTTAAATATATATTTTTACACCAGTGGGAAAAGGGTGACAAGCTATTGAAGAATAGGGAGGAGGCATCTTGATAAAACTAGTTTATCGCGCTAGATACTATAATTACCCAATACTGGGACATTGGCAAACTCTTTTCAGAGATGGTTCAGCACAATGATAGGCGTGTCCCTCACACCTAAGTGACTTGACAGTGTCCACCATTCACATTTTGTAACGTACCAGGTGAGACCCAATGCAAAACAACGTTTCAGTAGTCATTATTAAATAGAAAAAGGAGCAGGCAAAATCTAAACTGGACACACGCAGCGTAATCAGAAAACCATACCAACAGGCGAACAGATGTTTTCAGGACATAGTTGTAGCATCAAGGCTCCACTAATTCGTTGTATGGTAATTTACACCTCATTATTTGTCTTTTTGTTTCAAGTCTCCCCCTCTGTTCAAGGCTGGCTATAAAGCTAATTTATTCAATTTTGTTTGATTTCTATTTTATGTTTTGTTGTGAGTTTCTAAAAGGTGTCTGTCTTCCTTTTTTAGAATGATGCTCTTAAACCAAATAAAGACACCGTGTTCTTTAGAGATGGGGTCAGCAGAATCGACTTTGTTTTGTCTTATGTGGATGACAAGGATGGGGAAAAGAAACAGGTGAGGTTAGCAAAACTGAGACCATCTGCATAGACAGCCCAGAGTCTATTGCTAAATGAGTTTTTTATTTTCGTTTTCAAATAACTGGGAACATGTGCATTTTTGCATGAATGCCCACCATAAATGGTCAAACAAGATGGTGAATCATTGGCATGTCAGCGAGTGGCAAATGTGCTTGACAAAGGAAGTAGGAAGTTGTCTAGAATTGGTCTCCTTACACTCACAAAGATTTGCGTGAATCTACTTTGTTCCCTTCAATTCAGTCATTTACAAATGTTTTAGAATCTGCACATTTTGACATTGTGTGTGTGTGTCCGTGTCCCCGTGTCCGTTGGCTATTTACAGGAAAGGAGGAGGGAATTTGAGGATAATCTGAAAAAAACTGGTCTTAAGCTTGAGACAGAAGATAAATCGGTAAGAAACACATGCATACAATGGTACTGTATCACCCCCTTGTGGAATATTTGCTGAGGTACATCATACTGTATATATGCTGTATGCCATATAGCATCCTTCAATAAATAGCAACACCAATCATTCAATAAATAGTTTAACATTTTTATGGTGATTATTTACAAAATGGCTGCACAGTGTACATTTTAGCTTCTCTTAATCCCCCTTAAAACCTCTCTTAGGAGTCAGATGATGGCAAGACATACTATTTAAAGATCCATGCTCCATGGGAGGTACTGGCCACCTATGCAGATGTCTTGAAGATCAAGGTTCCTTTGAGAGACCATAACAACTTGGAAACCAGTGGCCAGGACACCCCATTGGAGTGGCTTTTCCGACCTTTCCGCCTTCCAAAGCATATCATGCACCCCGAACCAGACTATTTCACATCCCCATTTGATAAGGGCAAGATGGACTTCTTTCTTATTAATGACCAGGACACGTTTTTTTCACCTTCTACGAGAAACAGAATTGTGAGTGACAGTTATACCACTATTAACAAAATATGTTTGAAGCAAAAGAAAGTCAAAAATACAAAGTTTAATTTTTTTCTCTCTTCCTCTCTCTCTCTCTCTCTCACTCTCTGCACTGGTACAGTAAATATGTCATTTATTGTTTATTTTTAATTTAAAAATCATCATCTAAAATTAGGTAGCTTTTTATTCCTCAGGATTAAGCCTATTATCACTATGGGACATTTCCCAGCTTTGTTTCTTGTTTTATCACAGAATAAAGCCTTGATTCTCTGTATTTTATCTGTGGAAGAACTTCTGTGAGGTCATTACTAAACCTTTCCACATGTATTGAAAAGACAATGCATTTGCATCTTTTTATGTCTTGTTACGTTTACATTTGACAGCAAATGTATATCACCATGTCTAGAAATATGATTTTAATATGTGAGGTAAAAAAGTACAAGAAAAACACAATTACTGTACATACGTAGTAAGGTGGTGAAACTTAACTTCTAATGCAGACTATTTAATGTGTTATACTATGACTGTGGGCATTTAATTTCCTAGGCCATTTCTGTTTTTTAACTCTGGAAAAACACTACTGCTGCTCATTAAGTGTCCTAATGCTGTACACTAAAAACGTGTTAGATGATATATGTATAGTTGTAAAACGAAGCCATCTAATCCTAACTGGATTTTCTTGATAGTTTGTTTGCAATAGATATATTTATTTATCCTTAATCTTGTTAGGTGTTCTATATCTTGGCTCGCTGTCCATACTACAAGGAAGACAGGAAGGATAAAGACAAGAAAGGAATCAAGCGGTTGCTCAGCAATGGCACCTACATTGCAGCATTTCCAATACATGATGTAAGTCATATTGAAGACACATGTACAGTATAAATATTTCTGTGTGCATTTTACAGGCTCATTACTTGTTAATCAAAATGTTTTTTTTTTTTTTTCTCTTTTTTTTGCACAGCTGTTTTATCAAGAATTAATAGTATTATCATTGTCCACCTTCTGTTATTCTTTCAGTGTCGATACTGGAAAAGCGGAAGAAATCCTACTTGTGAGAGTGAACGCTACAATCTGTATGCAAACTGGGCCAGATTCCTCTGTTTCTACAAAGAGCAGCCCCTTAACTTGATCAGGTAGGTAACAGCAGCGTGTAGTCAAATTTTGATATTGTACTTTTCTTCCCAGTGTGATACTGATATAATATGTTACAGGAAGTATTATGGAGAAAAGATTGGGATCTACTTTGCCTGGTTGGGCTTCTACACAGAAATGTTATTCTTTGCAGCCATCATGGGAGTAATATGTTTTACTTATGGGCTACTCAGTTATGATGATAACATTTCAAGGTTAGTACCACCAGGGGGCATCAAGGAACAGCGTTTTGATTGCATTAATTCCCTGTTGTGTTTAACCCTGTGATGTCCTTAATTTATTATGCCACCTGAGGGCACCATCTGATTGTGTATGATTTTGTGTGTTTGTTAATTGTCACTGGTGTGTATTTATTTCTTTATTAATTATTTCTTTGTGTTTGTGTTGTTTTTTGTGTGCCTTTTAACTCTCCTCGGGTTTCAATCTCCCAACTTGTTGTGCCAGCAGTGTACATCATGTGTGTGTGTAAGCTGTAGAATTAGGTTAAGCGCCTTCTATCTGCCACAAAGAGCTAGTGATTTGGGTCATTTTGACCCAGAGGACATCACAAGGGTTATCAGTTGTCAACTGTAGATGGACTTCCTGCAATGCAAAAAAGTTTCCTAAATAGCTATTTGTATAATTGAATGCAGTAATAAACTTTAAAGCCATACTTAACACTACATGCATCATTTTTATATTTATATTAGAATATGTATGTAACAAAAATTCTGTTAATTTACATTTCATTAATTTATTTCTTTAGCAAAGAAATTTGTAATCCCAACATTGGAGGCAGTATTGTGATGTGTCCACTTTGTGATAAAAAGTGTGGTTTCTGGAAGCTAAACTCTACCTGTCTCTCGTCCTGGGTATGTACTCCTCACATTTTTAAGCCATTATTCCACATTTTCTTTTTTTCATTTGCTTATGATATGTAACGTTGCCCATACTGAACCAGTGGTATGTAACATGAATGTGTGTACTGTAAACCAGTCTGAATGGTTCTTGAATTAGCATTCATGTCAGTTAATTAGACCAGGTGTAATGTACCATGCTGGGCATATGCAGCATGCCATCTAGAAGCCAGCATGTCGCTTCCTTGGTGTTGCTAAGGAACTAACCCAGTGTTATGTTCACTCTTCCAGCAATCCCATCTGTTTGACAATGAAGGCACTGTGTTCTTTGCCATATTTATGGGCATTTGGGGTAAGTCAGTCCAGGATGAATGTGTTTTAAACTTGAGCTCCCAACTGTGACACACATACAGCCACACTAAGACTGCATTCAGTATGACGTTTTGCATGTACCGGTACTCTAGTCTCAGTGAACTGTTAGCATGGCTGGTATTTCTATAACGCAAAACATTCATTGTAGTCTGTCATGGCCATGAAAGTGAGTGTGAGTTCAATAACAAACTAAATGTAATGTTGAAACGTCTTACTTTCTAACTTCATTTAGATTACCCTGAAATGTCTGTTTTACAGTGACTCTGTTCTTGGAGTTCTGGAAGAGGCGTCAGGCCCGTCTGGAGTATGAATGGGACCTGGTGGACTTTGAAGAGGAACAGCAGCAGCTCCAGATCCGACCCGAGTTTGAAACCAAATGCACATACAGGAGACTCAACAAGATCACTCAGGTACCACATAGCTCTTCACTGGATTAACACCTGACCCTATTCTTTTGCCTGTAGCTCACATGCCAGAGCCTTTCTTAACTAACCTTTCAGGAGATGGAGCCATACCTGCCCATCACGAGCAAGTGTGCCCGCTTCTTCCTCTCTGGAACAACAGTTCTCTTCTGGGTAATTGACGGTTCTGCTAAACATGCAGTGTGTTGACGAAAAGCTCTATTGTATTTATAAAAAATCACTATCAGCATGTTTCTGTTTGTGCTTCTCACAGATCTCTCTTATAGTGGCCTGTATTATCGGTGTAATAGCCTACAGGCTGGCCGTATTTGCCGCCTTTGCCAGTATTATGAAGGACAGTCCTACCCGGAAGATCCAGCTGGTTGGTAACCTCATCACTCCACAGCTGGCCACGTCTGTCACAGCCTCCTGCATCAACTTTGTCATCATCATGATCCTTAACTTTTTTTACGAGAGAGTGGCCATCTGGATCACTGACCTGGGTAGGTGTTCTTCTGCAACGTAACGGCATCGGTAGAATCACTAAAGGTGGAGTCGGGGATGCGGGAGAGAGTGTTGATATTTGAACTTTATATGAACAAAACTCATCTCCCTTCAATGCCATAGGCCTAGGGTGCACCCTCAGAAGCATTGCCAAGGCTAAAGATGACATTCTGTGGTGCAGTCTGCACCACTTTGTTTTTCCATTTACAGAGAAAGGGCTGTGTGGAAACATTACATTATTTTTACAGAACTGACAGCTACCGTGAGGAGATATTCACTGAATTTGACAAAAAGTGTGTTGGCTTACAATCTCTGACTCCACCTTTTAAGGATTATTACTGTACATTATTGTGCAATACTTTTGAAGAAAAACATGACACGTTGCGTTATGGTTATGGTTGCGTTTTTCTTTTTTTATCCTTGTCGATCAGTATAATTTGAAAAGGTGTGCAAGTAGATGGTAAGCAACTGTACAGTGCAGTACAATGATGTTCTATGTTGTTTTAAGGGTTAAGATATTTATACACTTTATTTCAAAATACTGCATGCCTTCTTACAGAAATCCCCAAAACACATCTAGAGTATGAGAACAAGCTGACCATGAAGATGTTCCTGTTCCAGTTTGTCAACTACTACTCCTCTTGCTTTTATGTGGCGTTCTTCAAGGGGAAATTTGTGGGTTATCCAGGAAACTACACATACATGTTTGGCAAGTGGAGCCAACTGAGGAACGAGGAGGTACAATTACAGTTACGATCCTTTAATTCAAAGTGACCTACATTTAGTATAATTATTAAGGAGCGTGTAGCAACCACTCAAGCCCAACGCAATTTTGTTAGTCCATACTGTATATTTAACTGTTTTTAAATATTGTCTATGGAATGTGTATGAACTTTAGTGTGTACTAAATAATAAATCACATTTGTGACATCGGTATCGTAATATATGTGATCATGCTATACAATACACAATAAGCCTTGTCATACTGTGTGTGAGGAAGCTCAGGATTCAAGATTCTTGAATCTATATGCATTAGTGTGACCCTGGAGGCTGTCTGATTGAGCTGACAACACAGCTAGTAATTGTCAGTGCAGGAAAGCAACTGTGGGGAAACATCAACGAAGCCCTTCTGCCGTGAGTCACTGTCTGTTTAACTGTCAATTATAGTGTATGATGTTTTAGTGTTTGGCATCCAGAAATGTCACTTTTTAGCATTTTTTTTAATAAGTTTTAATGTGATTTGAACTTGTAATCAATTAATACCAATTATAATAATCTGTGCTACATTTTAGAGTTTTAGTTGTATTGTTGGATGTTTCATTCTTTCCTAACGTTAAGCACTTTGAATTGTCTTTTTTTTTTTATCAAGGGGGCTGAACAAATAAACTCTAGTTGTCTTTCCTGAGGGCAGTGATTGATTGTGTGAACAAGCCATTTTAAGCATGGCCTTGTAGACATTTGCAGTATTTTGCCATCTGTCTCTGTCATGCTGGCAGGCTGATACGTAACTGGTGGGGCAGCAGAAAGGGGCGGCACCAACCAGAGAACCAGTACAGCCGCTGGGAACAAGACCATGACCTGCAGAACTTCAGCCAGCTGGGTCTGTTCTACGAGTACCTGGAGATGGGTGAGATGCACTTCGCCACTCCACCCAGATTATTTGGAGGATGTTGTGAGACTTAGAAATCATTCTTTTGAAAATATTCTGTTTTAATATCTATTGTAATTCCAAATACTTTGTATTCACTTTGTTTTAATTGTTATGAGGGTTGCAAGCTATGGATGCCTTCTTTTTGGGGTCATAGGTTTGATCTAGACAAATACAACTACCAGAATTACTGAAGATACAAAAATATGCATGAGGAGATTGTCCTTCTGTGAATGTCTGTCTATCAAGTGAATGCTGATCTCTCCCTTCTCATCTGGGTTTATTTGTCCCTTTCCTGACTGACAGTGATCCAGTTTGGCTTCATCACCCTGTTTGTGGCATCCTTTCCTCTGGCTCCTCTGCTGGCCCTTCTCAATAACATACTGGAGATCAGGGTAGATGCCTGGAAGTTTACAACCCAATTCAGGCGACCTGTAGCAGCAAAGGCCCGGAACATTGGAGCCTGGAAGGACATCCTCAACGCGGTGGCCATCTTGTCTGTGGTCACTAATGTGAGTGGTGTAATTGTCTCAAAACTGAGAATGGTTTTATATTATTTTACATTGATATTTTGGGATATACATATAGTTAGGATATTATACTTCGGTCAAAAATGGATTGGACCCTAATTGGTTAACATTTAATTCAGCCTATATTCTCTTTTCTCTTTTGCCAGGCATTCATCATGGCTTTCACATCAGATATGATACCTCGATTGGTCTACCTGTATGCCGACCACAATGGCACAAAGGCCTCTATGGAGGGCTACATAAGCAACAGCCTTTCAGAATATAATATCTCACAAATCCCTGACTACAGCATGCCGGAAGATGAGGCGAGTCCGGCCTGGTTCAATCACTCTGTCATTAGCACTTGCAGGTAATAAAGAGTCTGGGGACAATGTTTGCTTTGCTTTTTCAGTCAGGCTACATACTGTACGCCAACAACCTGCGCTACCGTTTGTAACCAGCAGGGGGCAGCTGAACAATTACTGCTGTTTTAGATCAAGAGCTAAAATAATGATTAGTGTTTCAAACCCATGTTGCAATCTTGCAACTTTAAAAAAAAAAGTTTTATATTGGATTGTTTTGGATTGGGAATTTGAGCTATGGTCATTGTGAAGTGACACTGCACCTGTATGCTTGTTGCATCACCCAGGTACCGTGATTACCGCTACCCTCCAGGCCACCCGAGGGAGTACACGCACACAATGCAGTTCTGGCACATCCTTGCAGCCAAAATGGCCTTCATCATTATTATGGAGGTAAGATGAACTACAGATGTACAGTACATTATTCATAAATACCCTTTGGTTCTGTTATTTACCACTATAACAGAATTAGAGTTAGAGCTATAACAGAATTAGAGTAGTAATATATTTTCACTGTCCTTTTCTAGCACGTAGTATTTGTGGTGAAGTTCTTTGTGGCCTGGATGATCCCAGATGTTCCCTCAGATGTTAAGGCTCGGATTAAAAGAGAACGCTACCTGATCCAGGAGTACCTGCATAACTATGAAGTGGAGAAGCTCAAACTCCAGCTCAGTGCCAGTTTTAGCAGAGATGCATCCTCAGAGCTCTGCACGGAGGTGACCTATGCTTCAGATAAACATGAGGTGTTATCGGAGTGCCTATAGCCCACCCATACATTCCACTTCTCACATGCCAGCCTTGTCAGGCTGGTATATCTGATTATATCACCACTGAGAACAAACATGTCAAAGGGCTTGCATTCAATGGGATGAGAATGCCATATTTGTTTTACTTTTGTTTTTGTGATAGCTGTTTTTATTTTAAAAATGAGTCAAGCAACTGACAAACTGTGAATCCTATATTAGGATTTTTTAGAGGAAATATTTACTTAATTAAACTTTTTCTTAAACCCTTGACTGTAGATTGCTTTGCACGCCTTTAGAAGTATGGATGTATGAATAAATTAGTCTAGTTATCGTGAACATCTGCATAAAGACTTAACATTGAGTATGGACGCAAGAGTCAAGGGTTTGAGAAAAATTAAATTCCCCTTAAAGTGTATTAAGATTCATATAGATCCTGTTTGAATATGTTTTTGTGGCAATTGGGATGCAACACCAAGTACCCCAATCAAATATTTAACTATCTTACATGTATTCCTCAATACCTAATAGTAACTATTAATTATATATTAGTACCTGGTCTTTAGGTACTAGTAACTATTCAAATAGTTGATAGTATCTTGTCAAATTATACTAGTACCTATGTAACGCAGAAGTACTCATTCATTAGATGCTAGTAACTATTCCAATAGTTATATTTTCTAATGTTACTATAATATTCAGTGACTACTAGTATCTAATAAATAACTAACAACAGAAAAAGTATTGTACTAAGCAAAAAGTGCTTGTCTAGATTAGATTATTGTTATTATACATAACAAAACCGATTGATTAAATAAAATATTCCAAAATAAGAGTATTTTGTTATATAAACAAAATAAGAAAGCAAAATGTCCTGTCAAGTAAGCAATGTCTACAAACTGGTATACCAGCCAAGCCATACTTCTAGGCTCCAGGACATTTCTTTTAGATTGACCTGAACATAGCACACACTAAACAGCCATCAACAAAATGTGTATACAACACTCGACAAACTAATAAGAATCTGGTATCCAGTTAATAATTACCAGTAAAATATAAATATATACTATTATAAAAACTAGTATGTAATAAATAAATACTAGTATCTAATAAATAGCTACTATTATAATAATATTATTAATTAATATTAACTAAAGAATATGTACTGTATGTATTGAAGAATAAATGTCAAAAGCTGTGCTATAATTATCACTATTTTGTGATCTGGCTAAAGAGCATGAGGATAGCCTCCATGCTAGAGTGGGATCAAAGATTACTGTTTAAAAACAATGTAATATACAATATTGTGGAAGTATTTATGCTACGTACAATGCTACATTACATGTGATGTGTCAACTTACAATATAAAATAGAACACTTGCTGGGAAAAACTAAATATAATTTTTGGAGTATTTTGAGCCTAAATAATTGCAGTTGTGTTGCATTCTTTAAAAGAACTGTGCTCCATTTTCCAGTGTTCAGATGAGTTACATATAACCAAACTAGGTTGAGTATTCTAGCCACTTCATATTATTGTTTGCTGTGAAACATTGGTTACTACTATTTACATAATTTCTGTAGTTTGTAGCTGGCCTATAAGTTGGTGATGTTGAACATATTTAATAGAAATAATAGTTTAAAACTACACATTTATCAAAGTAGCTCTTGTTAATTGCGTTGATGGTGCACAATCACATTCTAGATTCTAGAATCTAGAATCATAGATTCTAACCTATTTCGCATTGCTATTTTTACAGGCAAAACCCAGCTTTTATGACAACACAACAGCTAGAACCAGACTAATGTGTCTAAAACAAAACAGCATGTTTGACAGAAAGTTAAGAAAGTTATATTTTTTGAGTTGACCTCTTGTCTTGCAATTACAAGGCTTATGTTTTACTTACTTTTTGTTACTTGCAGTGCTTGCTGGCGCTATGTATGTTGCTACATCCTGATGCAGGTGCTTTTTCACAATTCTGTTTTTCAGATCGGCTATTTTAATGTTTGACCAATCAAATTGCTGAATTTACAGTATCATGCCACGTGCACATCTTAAATTCTTCTCATGGCAAAGACCATAAATTGATTGAAAAGTTTTTAATGGTTTACACTTTTATGCGTGAACTTTGATTTGTAGAAATCTGATTTCCATTTCCATTCTCAGGATTAATAAACTGCCAATTTGCGTGAAATGTAATCAGAGATAAGGGGTCCCTGCATGATCCTATGAGTTGCATGCTTAATTTGTATATCAAAAATGCCTTAAAATGTCCATATTTGTATGTTTGTATGTTTATTTTTCAGTGTTTTATATTTTTGTTAATGTCATGAACTAATTAAAAATGTAATACAGTTATGTGATACAGCCAGTTGGCTAAAAAAAAAGATATATATATATATAGTTTACTGAAAATATGTTGTTTTTTGGCTCTATTTGACCAACAGCTTTTTATTTTATTGGTCGTATTATAAATAATCTTAATAAATGAAACTCCTATAACTGGAAAATTTACAGACTGATATTTGTGTATTGCTGCGATAGATTCTACCCCATGAGTGACCACCAGATGGTGTCCAATCCTTATAAACCGCCACCCGAATGCATTTCTCAATTTTATGTTACCTGTACACGCAGATGAAAAATATAAAAACATTATTGGGATCAGTAAGATGCATTTTAACAGGAATGACTACGATATATTTAATATTTTCAATAATATATAGAGTTGTCAAGACGATCGGCTTCATGTATTTCACGAAAATGCAATGTTTCAAAATATGCATGGGGGAGGGGATCCATGAAAATAGACGAGAGATGCTTCAATTATTTATGAATTCCTATTGACGCATTTTCGAGGGATTTCTTACTCCCGCTCGTTTAGTTTCCATAGCACCGCCCCCAAGGGTTATTGCAATTTCGTTAAGGGGGTTGCCTATAGACCTAATACAGTAGCCTATAGACGCCCATGTTTGACATTTTAAGCATAATAGACGACAATATTGACTACATTTTGAATTATATTTTAATAATACATTTACAAATTATCCCAATATGTGCCGTAGTCTATAATATAGAAATGTTAATATACTCGTTATTTTGTAAGATTAAACAAACACAAAAAATATGATTGTCTTGGAAGTATAATGTGTAAAGTCGTGCGCTGGGCTGGTGTTGGACGGGGCTGTCGCTGACCTTGGTGCTGAACGCGCCAGAGGTCCCGGCGACGTCAGAGAGCTGCGCTCCACGTGAGACGACACATCCGCACCTCTTTGATTTACCGAGTCTACTCCACACACCTTCTCCCGCATTTTATGGCGTTTCTGCTTTTTTTGCTTTTCTGACACGGTTACTTAACGACTCCTTTTGTCAATTTCAGTTGCGTCAGCTTTGATTTTGGTCGTGATGGGTTTTCTTTCATTGATACTGTACATCAGGCGGGTGATGAGCTGGTGGTGAATGAAGCCTCAGAGCGCGTCTGATTCCTCTCAAGGCGTCTTTAACGCGTTCTCCGTGAGTTTAGGATAATCTGCACTTGTGTCTCTGGATAAAGATAGGTCATTTTTAAATATCCTTAAGAAGCCGAGTTCGATCTACGTTGCGCTGTAACATGGTGTATCAAAATTAAATAACATTTAAAAACTGGCTTTATTCGTAAAATAATTGGATATGGAGTCTGTGAAGACAAGAGCCGCCACGGGGGTAAAGGAATTTGCGGGAAAGACATTGGGTCATATGCACAGGTAGGACTACATGTCTATACAGTACCTTATCTTGAGTGAAATGTAAATGTCATGTTGGCGTTTTGTGCTTAACCGTTACATGCGTGCTGTGTGTAGGTGCTCTGTAGAGTATCGTCAACTATCTCCTAGGTAGCCTATAAAACTTGCTTTGATCCTTAGGCACGCCTCTTAAAGTGGGAAGAAAATTATGCAATGGTGTGTAGTGATGCGTGCGTATGGAACAGACTGGATGTCAGAAATATTATCATCAAAAGGCCCTGTATGATACATTTTGCAAACAAATCTGTTTAAAATAAATGTAATCTTCCCATGTATTAGTATATGTTGAGAATAATGTCCTAAAGACAATATTCATATCCCCTTCAAAAAAGCAACTACAAACAACAAAAAAAGAAAAAAAAACAATGGCGCTGGCCTAATGATAGGTTTCGCTATTGAGTAAGGAATTCCACACACCAACCTGGGACTTTCGTTTTTTGTTTAAAAGTCTCTGATGCACATTCGATTGTGATTTTGTTACTTTATCCTAGTTTTATTGTATTGTATTGCCGGTCGATAAAAAAAAATCGAACAGGGTTTGTATCCCATCATTATTTGTGGTTAAGCATTTCGATTTCCATTATGCTCTATATGGAATTTTTATAACTCAAACCCATCAATTAATCAGGTTCCTACTGTATATGCATACATTCTTGCATTTAAAAACTGGAATCAAGCAAAAGTGTTTGAGACGAATGTTGAACATTAACAATGGCGTTGGTATTGTTTCAGTTAGGGAAACATGCAAATATTACAACGTGTAGCCTTATATGCATTAATTCCAGAGTATTTGGCCTGTTATGCTATTCCAATTTAATAATAACATGTATTATAAGGGGGCTAAGAATAGATGGTGTTTAAAAACAAAAACAAAACGTTTTTAGGCCTTTTTAATTTAGTTTTTGTAGCTGGCTATTCTTGATATTCAGACTGCAGCAGTGTGTTAGAATGTATTGACTAAATCTGAGCGAACTGTATCGAACAAACTGAACTTTTGTGAAAAAAGAGGTTTGGGGATGTCCGAGATGGTTGGCCCGATCTGCTCTGTACTGTGAATGTTAATGAATGTGAAGAAACGAGCTGCTGCAATGCGGTACCAGCGCATCTTCACTTTTAAGATCGAGATTTTCAGATAGAGTATAACGTTTTCGTTATTATTTCAGGTGTGCGATGTTTGAGTATATAACTACATTTCGAAACTATTGCTTATATAGTGCAAAGGCCGATAGACTTACCCAAACCCCATAAAAACAAAAAAAATGTAACGTCTCTATCTTGGAGGCGTCGCTGCCCTTCCATTATAATAGAAATAAAATCACAAATGAATTCAGCATTAGGCAATCTCGATACAATTTGCTTTTATTTCATGCATTTGCTTTCTTAAAAGATAGCATGTCGTCTTAACATGGATATTGCAGGGTGTTAGAGAAGAAACAGAAAACTGGAGATGTGATTGAGCTGACGGAGGATGGACGGCCCTCTGAGGCCCAGGAGAAGAAGCCCCCCTTGTGCGACTGCACGTGTTTCGGGCTGCCACGGCGCTACATCATCGCAGTTATGAGCGGTCTAGGCTTCTGCATCTCCTTCGGTATCCGCTGTAACCTGGGTGTGGCCATAGTGGGCATGGTGAACAACAGCACAATACACCAGAACGGCAAGATAATCATCAAAGAGGTGTGTGCCACAGCAGCGCTGACGTGACGTCACAACAACGTCGTGTGTTCCTTGACATTGTCCGTTGTAATTTTCTCAATAACAGGAAATATGCGACGAACTGCAAATAACAACTTTACAGCAAAGCAAAATAATACAATAATGAATAGCTTTCATTAAAATATCATACACTTGACAGAACCGTGTCACTAGCCTATGTTTTGACATAATTGTCATTTAAACATACACCATGCTTCAGGCCCAGGCCTTTCCAAACAACACTATTGATATATCAATTGTTGAATATTAAGAGAGCAGTTATGTCTAAATCAATACTGAAAATGATCAGAGGAAACAACAATAACAGTTTTTTATATAACGGTTTCTATTTAATGTACTTTCTTTATTACTCTTAAGAAAGCCAAGTTTAACTGGGATCCAGAGACGGTTGGTTTGATTCACGGATCATTTTTCTGGGGGTACATCGTGACGCAGATCCCAGGGGGATACATATGCTCGAGGCTGGCTGCGAACAGGTAGGTTGTGCGCACATGCCCTCCCACATGAATCACGAGTCACTAATATGGTTAAACGAAATCCATTTACAAAGTTGGAGCTTATGCATATGAGCCTATGAAGGCGTGTCAAACCTCTCAATGTTTCGTTAACATTTGTTTTCATATATAAATATAATAATTATAATCAATACAGATTACGCGTAGGCCATCATTTTAACTTGCAAGATATATTATTAGAAAAGGCCTGTGTGAAATAATCAACTGCTGCCTGTTTCATGACTGGACAGAGGATTCGGCATCATAAGTCAATAAATCAACAGCCAGATTCTCCTGGCCCTTGTCTGCCTGCCGATTAACGCTCACAAACGGATAGATGCGTTGGGGGGGACGGCATACGGCGGGGCCTCCGAGATTTGACCGCAGGCCTCCAGCTCCCCGTGCGCGGGGTTCAGCCACCTGTTAATGAGTTCCCCAGGGAAGGCCGTGTCTAATCTCCTGCCTTCTCGGGGCATGGCGACCAGCCAAGGGACAGTTGCCAGGCTTTTGTTCACGCCCATATCCTACACACAGCACAGCACATGTGCTCATAGTCTACATTATATGAGACGCACATACTGTGCATCAGATAGTCTAATTAAGGAATCATATATTTTAACATATAGCATAGTAGTACCGGATAGGCTACAGACCGGTGTAGGCTATTCTAAATTCCAGTTACAATATGGGCTGCATTAATTCCATTCAGAATAAGGCCAATTTATGGACATTCAATCGGAAATGTGTTTATGCGAGTACAATTATATCCTATTCCAATTAATTGTGGATATGTGACGGAACGGAAGCACCGTTTATGCGATGTGTTAATCGTGCAAGTATTGTCTGTCCACTTCTTCTTGATTGACATCGATGTAATCGAATCAGTTCGTCTCGTGCCCGCGTGTTGGCTCCATCGGATTAGGGCATGCCCCCCGCGTGCCGATGGGATGGTGGCGAGACGTGCCAAAAATGATAAATTGCTTCTTGGTCTTTGGCTAGGCTGCTCTTTCATCACCCTCCGATTAATACAATATTCTTGTTTTGATGAGCTGTAAAATAAAGACTGAGTTAACGGTATTGGGGTATTGTGTCGCAAGCAATATTTCAAAGGCACCATTAGCCTATGCAAAAATATCTAAATAATTATTATTTCTGGGGTAAAACCACAGAGGGTATAGGGATTATGTATTTCTTTTTTTATTTACTTATTTGCATTCTCCTTATTTGAATATTTTTACCAACGTTGGATTGCAAATAATGCTAAACAATAATTACCTATTAAAATAATAATGAAAGGACCATTGTCATTATTTTCAGGGTATTTGGTGCCGCCATTATTTTAACCTCAACGCTCAACATGTTAATTCCCTCTGCTGCTCGTGTCCACTATGGGTGTGTCATATTCGTCAGGATATTACAGGGACTGGTAGAGGTGAGTGGTTTCTATGAACGTCAAACGTTCAAGAAATATATTTAATTTGGTCCTATATCTATTTATTATTTGTTTCGAGTGCAGTTTGATTATAAGTCGTCCTTGCTACAGTATACAAACACATAAATCCACTACACATTTTCAAATATTGTGTGGGATTTCCTTTTTAATGTTTCAGCAAAGAAATATAAAGGTCCTGCATTAGCCTACTGCATTAGGAAATAGTATACTATGTACACACTATTGATCCACTCTACTACGATATTTGAGATATCCTCCTTGTTGTCATTGTTCCTAGACAATAAAAGTATTGCTTTGCAATTGCAAAGAAAGACGTAAGGCAAAATGTAATAAATACTTTGGCCACAGTAGTGAAATATATACTCAGACTGCATGCTGCTGACCTTCAGTACATTGTAGTAAAACATACTGTACTGTCTACATACAAACTAAATATATACAAAGTCCATGCCAAATGTATTCTATAAAAGAAAAATACACTGTCCTTTTTAGCATGTAGTAGCCTATATATTTATGTTTAAAATATAGTTTATTTTAAATTATTATAGGTTGTGGATCTTCCATTTGGATCAGTGTTTGTATATTATCTATGGTAGCAACTGTTCAGAAAATTGTACTTATTTTCTTTAGCACATTGTGTTTAGACCAATTGCTGGTGAACTCACCAGAAGCATAGCACTCAATGGGCAAAGCGAATTATTCTGTCTTTACCTAATAGGTCTATGGTCTTTACACAAGACATTAAGCAATTTTGTAATGGTAATAACAAGGGCAAAATGTTAATGCTTTGCTTGTTGTTTTTATAGACTAATATCTGGCTAATGGCCAACTGATCTTTTCAAGTCTACTCTGACTAATTTACTGTGCTTTTATCTAATACACTGAAAATGTAGTATATACGGTTATTTTACTTTAGAAGCCACTTTTGACTACCATAATATAGAATTGGACCATAAATAAACATTTATTATGTCTACAACAAGTCACACACACATATATATATATATATATGTGTGTGTATATATATA
>JAODUG010007756.1:0-14484 GCA_027564795.1 Aphredoderus sayanus | reverse complement strand
ATTTAATCATATTCAAACACATAGGCCTACGTATGCACACTTCAAACACAGACTACGTAAAAGAGCACGTGAAAATGTGTGTCACCTGTGAGAGACTTGCACATATAGCCTACTACTGTAATAAACAAAACAGACAAGGCAGAAATTAAACTGTCATTTAAAACCAAACAAAAACTCCCCATGGACTCCAAGATAAGGGGAATTGGATTAAATCTGAGACAAAGGGCTCTGTGTGAGCCCTTTGTGAGCCGGGTTTGCAAACAACAATCAGTTGTGTTGTTCCAGTCATAACATGACAACATTGTGGCAACTCCCCTCTGTGAGTAACTAAACCCTTCTCAAGTGGCTTATGTTAATTAGAAAAGCTGTTTTGAATTGGATCATTTTAATGCTTAATGGATCCGTTTGCATTCAAATATTATATTGTTGGAGTATTACACAGAGAAACACAACATTATGTTTCTCTATTCATTTTTATTTTATACTTACAGTATACATATCCTTGATTGTTTGCACATTATTTCAGCCTTACATTTTAATAAAGTTTTTTTGTAAAGGGACACTTAATTGTGTTATGGTGGTCAGACCCCAAACTGAGATTGTTTAACAGTTGTTTGAGTAAAGCAACAAAATACGACCACAAGGATTGGAGCATGATTGGAGCATGCAAGCCTCTACTGTATGATGTTTTAATCACATCTTTAAATTAATGTAATTAATTAATGTATGTGTCATTACCATTAACATTTTCCAATATTTTTCCATTGGGGGGTGTTGTAATAATTATGATATCATAAATATAAATATAAGTGTTTGGAATGGAAGTTTACATTTATACATCTAAAGTTATCTTCAATATGGCAAGTCTATGCAAAATATGGTTTCAAGAAATGTGTTTACTTTTATTTATAATTCTTGGTCTGATCATAAATAAATTATAATTGGATGATATAATCCAAATGCAATGTCTTTCTGTCTTTTTTTTTGTTATATGAAATGATTTTCACATTTTGGTTAGTTTTGCAAAGCATCCCAGAAACAGCACAAATGTGTATTTTTAATGTATAACTTTAACCCAATTATGTTTCATGGATCATCTTTAAATTCTATATTTAATATAGCAGTCAAAACAGGGGTGGACTTCCTCCCCTGTCCCTTCAAATCATCTGTATTTCAGCTCTGGTGAATGCTTTAGTCTTACAGCAACACTTGTTTGTCCATATGATGAATGCTACATTTCTTATAATCTTCTATAAAACATTTTCTATCTTTTTTAGGATTGACTCGCCTGTAGTGTATACTGTAGATCCTTCCTCAAAATCTTAATTTTCATTACTAATATGTTCACTAAATACATTATGGGAACAGTATTAGAAGTGACTTTGTTCTTATACTGTATGTTCATATACTGTAGGCTCTATTACCAGGTAGAACAAATACTGGTCAGATTTGAATAGCCTTATCAACAGCATATCTTTCTAAGATGCTGTGGCTGAGTCAGGAGCACCTCATGCAGATCACAGACCCCTGCTCAACCCTAAATAGAGAGGGGCATGCAAGGGGCATGTTGGGTGGCCATTTTGTCCCTTGTGTTTATGATTAGGTGGCACGCAAAAAGGTCTTTAGCCTGCCGGGCGAATTAACAGGTTGCATGCGAAGTACTTGGGCTGTAGCCAAGCCAGAGAGTAGTTGGGTAATTTTCATTCTTTCTCTCTTCCTCTGTTTCTGTTGGAGGGAGACGAAATACCAGATAATCTCATTAGTAAACAAATTTGGTCAGAGGTTTTAGTTTAAACACTGACTGAACATTACAGATGATTTCATTTGCACGCTTGTCTGTATTGCCCCCAACCAATCTGGCATCCTAATATGAAATGTAATTTATCCTATTTGTTGTAAATCTGTACTTCTACAGGACATACACCTGCAGATTGCACAATGTAACATGGTTGGACCTCATTTTGGTTTGTGTGACTTCCAGTGAACCAGGTCAATTGTAGCCTATGAGCTGTTAGATCCCCCTCAGTGTGACCATTAACCCTGAGATGATATGATCTGATAAATGTATAAAAAATATAATATTATAATATTAAAAAGAGAAATGTACTGTATGAAGGCAAAATAAAGCAATATATTTTATAATACAGTAGAGGGCGCTGGTTGCCTCTATGATCTAAAGCTATGCCATATGAAGGATTATGGTTTGTTTTTGTTTGTGTAGAATTTCTGGAACTACTGTCGTGTAATATTTTCTAAAATCTGTAAGATCAGTGTCCACAATCAATCAAACACACTAACTGACACTGACTGTTGATGCACATTTAGCTACACTAGTTATATAGTTTTATTAATGTAATATTTTACAACTAATTTCTGCTACAACCAATATATGGTCACAGTATCCTAATTACTAGTCAGCTAGTCATCTGCTCACCTGTGTAACTTCTAACATACGAAATGTACCTCCGATGGGCCAAGTAAGGCCTACTTTCATATCAGTACAAGAAAATTACAACAGTACACCAATGTGTGGTCTCACTCTGAACCCTCAGGAGAGCAGGCCAGTGGGACATTTAAAAGTTCTGGATAGATTGTGAATTCCTTGGCATCAATTTGACTTGAGTTTAGTGATCTATCATTAGCCTAGCAATATTCCTGAAAGTGCTCACAGACACATCTGGGACAGTTTGCTGCTGGTATCTTCCCTCATGCCAGTCATGACCTGTGACCTATGAAAATGTTGCGAGACATGATAGGGAGGAGACAGACCACAAGGAATCCTGACTAGAAATCTATTGGAAAAGTCTAGAATGGCAAAGATGGAGGTTGTATCACCCTGCCCCTCCACTCAGAAAGCCAATTGCCCCCTTTTGGCCAAACCATTAACTTATTAAGCCACTTGTGTGGTGCATTGACACAAGCGCACAGTTGTGCAGCCATAGTAGAAGAATAATTTAATACATTTAAACCTTATTTTGATCACCAACATCAACATTTAAGCAGTTTTAATCAGAAATGATTATTGATTCTATGCTCTTTTTATGTCCCTGTGACCATTGGAAATTTAGTTAGGGTTCTCTCACTATTCATTTACATAGTGGTTGATCTTGTTAGCCTGAAATAAATGAATTACCCAAATGGCTGCTGGGTGTTGACACTTTAGGGTTACTTGTGTTCAAGCTGACATTGTTGTAACTTGTCAAATGTTGTAACTGTAGAAAACATACAGTATGAATCACTATATTTTATGTTATTTTCTGTGCACAGTTGATCAATATAGAAAATGCATTGTCCAACAAATCTGATACACTCTTGATAAGAGATGGTGTCTACATGCTGAAGTATAGACATTGCATCCAAGATGTGAAATCTTAGACAATGGACAATCCAATAATTAAGATCTTAGTTATTTCCTGGTGAATGCAATGGACTCTGTCCAGCACATTCCCCGTTTTGTGTTGGGTTATGAAGGTAGCAGGCTCCCTTGGATTTCATGGTAATTGACAATCCAATGAGACTCAAGTATAAAGTTGCTATATTGCTCTGCTCCCTATGGCTTTCAATAGAAATGAGATGCTTTCCACATACATTACTTGGTGTGTTTCAGGTGGGTGCAGAATGTTTGTGCATACTGTAGGTTCAAGATCACAGCACAGTGAGAATGTCATCAACACTGTTATGATTATTTGTGCATTTAGTTGTTAAAAATAAAATAGAAGTTTTGCAATGGCGTGTTTTTGGTTTATGACACTATGTTGATTCCCTTTACTGTCCAGCCATAAATCAACTGTGCAAACGCCACATGTAAAAGCTGCCCCAAACAAAGCGTATAATGAATGATCACCAGCTGTGGGCTCTTTATGGGGTCACTGGAAACCAACCTGCTGGAAATGTCCTGCAGATGTGATCGACCAGTGACTTACAAAAGCAGACCAGAGAAAGATGGATCAGGCAGGAGGTGAGACACAGTGGGGTCTTACCTTAAAAGGCAGAATCGTGATGGTTGTCGGTGATAACAGCAGAAATATTTCTCTGATCTGAACATTATGTGTACATTCAGAGAATCTAAATGCCAATATTATATTTATGAACTATCTGCACAACAAAAAACAGATCACAAATGATGTGGTCAGGTTAACTTGCTGCACAGTTCAACACAAACCTCAAAAACATGTAGGCATTTCTTTATTTCACTTAGCATGTCTTTTTATTTAATGTGCCTATCAATATGGCCTCCGCCAACACTACTAAATCAGTTGGTAGCTGCCTCATGTTGTTACTGAGAGGTTTTCTGGGTACAGTCTGTTATCAGTGTAAAAGAAATGTTGCTGTGCTGCAAAACTAAAACAGGGTAAGTGATGTCACCCACATCTAAAAGGGGTAAAAGGGGAGAAGCTCAGGAACTCTTTTACCCTTCCTCTGCATGGCATAAAAGGAATTTCATGTGGGTTATTTAGAGGTGACATGGCAGTGAGAAAATATATAAATACCTACACATATATTTATGTGGATATAGCCTGTTAGCTATGGGTAGTTGCTGCCCTACATAGGGAATGCCTTTTGAAATGAGAAAATATAGATAGGGCTCATGTGATTAAACACTTTGGTTTCTTTTCTGGGTCAACCTTAGAAGGATGTATAAGATATAGCAGGCTGTCCTGAACAAACACAAGTGCAATGTCAGCTATAGGGTCAGCAGGCAGCTAAAACTGCCTGCTGACCGTATTTACATATATGTAGGTTAGAGTGTGAAGCAAAAACTATTTTCTGCATGCCACTGTATGTTACTGTACATGCTGTGGTTACCAACTGTTGGGTGCAGAACTAAGACAAAATACTTACAGTAAATATATGTACTAGCATTAGTTTCACTTAATACTTAATACATTAAGCTGATAGACCATCTACAAAACACCACTGGCATTTTTCAAACAAAGTGAATAGCCTATCTAAACATAACTATAGCGCTAATAACATAAACTGCATCCTAGTGTATCAGCCAAATTCACACATTAGCATAGCATTCTTGCTCCACAGTGTGTGGCGCTGCAATTAAGATGTGTCTGGCTTTTCCCATTACATTATTCCAATGTTACCCGCCCCCCCACGGCTAGCCCTCATGTGCAGAGGGTACAAAGTTACATTCGCTATGGTTACTGCTGGCCAATAGACAGTCAACAGTGCTGTAAACCCAAGGCATTCGTTGTCCATTGGTCTCATGAGCGTTAGGCTCTATAATAGTTACAGTACACTACACCAACTTATTTTTACTCACCCCTGCAAATAGTCTCTCTATACACTACTTTAACTGATTCCAGTCCTTCATACTAAAAATTCCTAAATATATTACTCCAATTATGGCTTCATTACCTTAATTATGCCGTTATGTTTTGGCGCACAAACAGTTATGCTTTTCAATGATGAATGATATCTTTCTGTATGAAAGTAACTATGTAAGTGTGTAATTGCTAATAATACTATTTTTGAGACAATTCCCACTTGTGTGTCAAGCATTTCTTTGGGTGTAGGGTGGTTGGGTGGGGGTGGGGTGGATAGGCTACTAGCAATGTTTGGGCTGTATGTTATGTAGTGGGACAGTGCAGGGAAGACAAGAGGAGCTTTATCCTGCAGCCGCTAGACTCTGCTGCCTCCATCTAGGGCCAGGGAGCAGGGAAATATCTTATTAAACTCTCCCTGTCATCCGCCTGACCGAGCTCACGAGGGCCTCCCTCACTAACACCTCTGTATGAAACACAGTGTGTGCATTATTCTGCCTCTCTTGTGGAGCACGACTGGAAAGTCTTGCTGGATCTGGTTTGTGCTTTCTTTGGCACAAGTGTCCTATGGGCCAAAGCTCATTTATCTGTAAAGTGACAGCTTCACCTTAGCTCAGGAAACCATAGCTGGATTCCCTCAGAAATGTTTAGCTATTGGAGGAACGTCTACAACATGGTCCTTAATGGTTTTTCTGTAAGGTAATATTAAATTCTTTGTTCAATTCAACATTGAGCAAAGATTTTTATAACTGATTCATTCATGTCATATATTAATATAAAAGCAGGCAAAGTATCAATAACAATAATAAATAGTTATTCAATATCATAATAGTAGACTAATTGTCTGCTTTTTCTGCATTTTACCTGGTACGGTACATGGTGGAATTATCCAGAACATGCTAATGGTTTTACGTAATGTCAGTTTCTTCTATGTATAATTGTCACCACTTCACCAAGACATCAAAGTCAAACAGATGGAATTTGGTAATTAAATGTTTCAGTTTTTTGCCAAGTAGGAGACTAGTTGGGAAATGACAAGGCTCCAGAAGCAGGCAACACCCATGCCACCTCCCTCTCCAAGAGGCTCCCCATTTAATCACGAATGTTGTCACTGTGTGTGTTAAGTTAACATCAAAACAAAAAGAAGCAAAAAGTTAGGACTTTTTTTTTTTTTACAAGAACATACTGTAATGACTTCAAAAACAGATTTAAAAACTTTTCTTTAAGGACATAACACACATCCATTCACAAATACAACTGAAGCACCATCATCCATGGCTCTCACACTTACGTAATGGGACGTTCTGCCTTCCAACCCTGTTCTGTTCTGCACTGAGGTGTGATGTCTGCCAATAGCCAGCACATTGCTGTTGTGTAATTCAAAAGGAAATCCAGAGAGATTTGTTATTTTGATTTATTGAATTAAAGTTATAAACTGGTAACCGTCCCATATTAATAGAACAATACACACCTCCACAACTGTTTTACACACAAGTCAATGGTTCCCCTCAAACAAACAGACTGAACTGAAAATAATGTGAAACTTTCTAGTATTTTGAGTCAGAAAAGATTGGCATCCCCACAAGTACTATAATACTTTCAATATGTTACACAACACACTTCAAACAGTGCTGTGGTAACAGCATTTTTTGTTAAAGAGTAGGGAGCTTGCAAGGGGTCCCTTGTCAAACAACTGTCAACAAGTCAATGATGTACAATTGCAGGTTAAACCATAGTAACTACCTTGACAAAAAAGGTTCCAATACCTATGCTTCAAGCTTATAAATATGCATATTGTACACCAATACCAAGAGACACGTAGGACATCTGCCTTGACAAGGATTTCTTTTGTTGGTAAATGTTTGTATCTTCTTTAACATCTGGATATATGGCACTTAACTCCCTAACTGGGCTGTGGTTGTTTATGAACATTCTGAGGCCTCAAATTACGTGAAGGGGTCACGTTTGCCTGCACATTCATGAAAGATGTGGAGTCAAGCCCAACAAATAATTACAGTAGCATGTGAAATCAGCTAACACACAATGAGCTTTGGATGTTGTATGTCAGAAGAGCTCACCCAGCTCTCTCACAAGTAGGTGGGACAGATCTTGGGTTTGCGAAGCATTTCCTGTATATGGTATTTAAGATGAGAGATAGGGTTGGGGAGGACATTGCCATGAAGGGGTGGTAAAGTACAAGAGGCCGCAAGCTATCATTGTCTCTCCCTCTCAGTTTCAACACTGCTGGGTCAACATATCTGTTACAGCTATACATTCAAAACAGCCCCATCATCTGCCCAGTCAGCAGGGGACAAACGTTGCTTGCAGCTAAAGTAGTATTTGAACATTTTACAACCCCATCTCTCAGAACGTTCCAGGTGATGGATTCTAGGGCTCCACAAGATCCCCTCCCACTTCACCCAAAACAGCTGATTTATGTCTGGCCCTAGACACTTGTGCTCTGTGGTCGGAATGCAGGGAATTTTAAAGAGCCCTCCTCTGCTTGTTCGGTCCACACGTGCAGATGAAGGTCCACTCAGAGGGCAGCGCCCCCACTGCAGGGCAGCCAGGCAGAATGCAAGGAATCCCAGCGGCAAGGATATAAACCCATTCTTCCCTTGCTTTCCCTCTGTCAATCTGTAGTTCTTTCTTTTCACCCTACTGTTGTTAGCGTGTTTTCAATTTGCTCTTTCTCTTGCCCTTGAATGTTTTTGTCTCCATCGTGTCAAAGGAACACTGGACGAACATTAGCTAACCTTGAAAGAATGTAAGCAAAATGTAACAAATGTATTTATTTGTGTTACAATAATAAAACACAAATATGCATAGTTTTGTGTTCTTTGCGTGACATATGTGGCAAAACAAAAAAATAAGTCACAAATGTCATCATCTTCATAGTCAGAAATGTGTAAAAAAGCAAAAGAAATTCATTTAGGATATGCTTCAGTTGGGATAAGAACACAAATTATTTCTTTTTTGCTTTAGTACTAAATGAAAGGCACACTGGCTGTACTTAATTTGTAATTCAATAGCACATGCATGCAACATGCGGGTAGCATGACAAACAAACGAGAAAACTGACACTCCATAGAAGCTAGAATAGTTATTTGTTTTGACAATAAAAACATATGCAGCTTGTCTACTTAAGCTCGTTTCCATCATAATGATATATCCAGACACCATTTTGATTGCGTTGTAAGTCTCTTTGTCTCAATTGTACATTAGTTCCCTTTCTGCTCTGGGGCCTTAGCACTGCTCAAGGCCTACTCTTGGCGGTGGGTTTGTCCATAATGTTGAGCACATCATCCAGGATGGATGGGCCCAGATCCAGTTCAAGGGAGAGGAGCGAGCCGGTGATCTGGCCGAGAGAATCTTGTGATGTGCTCTTCACTTTGGAAAACTCAAACTCAAAATCACAGATGCGCCCCTCTTCAACCCCACTGTCTCTATCCACCCAATCCCCACTGTAATCAACAAGCTCCTTCTCATATTGAAGGGTCATTTCCCCATTAAAACGTTCAAAACCATTGCAGTTGCCATTTCCATTGTAGGTTCCGTGGCAGTTATTTCTGAAGCTCCCTTTACCCCCGAAGCTGTCATAGCTGTCGCTACTTGTGTCGCTGTTCAGACTTCCGTTCGCTTTGTAGATGCTGTTTCCATGGCCGCTAATGTAACAGGATGATGGCTCGCCTTTGTTTACTTTGTCAGATTTGGAGACTAGATTGAAGGTTGGCTTCTCTGGTATCTCCAGCAGGTCGAGAAGTACATCGGGTTTTGATTGGATCTCTTTTGAGGGAGGCATCTCACTTCCCAGGAGATCCATGGAGCGCAACAAAGCATCCACCTGCATCATCTCTAACTCCTCTGTTCTGTTGGGTTTCATGGGTGTTGTAGGTCCCACTATGTCCTCCAGGGGCTCCGGGGGCAGAGGAAACACACTGGAGGATATCAGAGGCAGAGTGAGCGCCTGGCAACCTCCAATGGTCGGGAGAGAGATGGCGTTCTTGAGGACCGGGGACGGGGTCTCTGCAAAGGAAGCACTGGACGTGCTGTTGGCCCTCAGGAACTCACTGTGGAGGCCAAACTGAGGATGAACCATGTCCCCCTTCCCTGGCAGGAGCTCAAATCTGCCCTGGAGGAAGGACATGTCTCCAAAGGCATCCCTCTCGCCACCTCGTCCGATGTGAACGGTGTGGCGAAAGTCCCCCAGCGGTGGACTGATCATGTCTGGGGACAAGATATCTCTCAGACGGCATTTCTTTCCCTTCTTACTGTTGGTGGGCTTCAGGTAGATGGGAGCTTTAGCCGGCATGGCTGTAACTGTGAAATGCTTCTCAGGTATGCAAGACGGTAAAGAATGTTTTATACTTTGAATGCTTCAGACCACACAGGGTGTCCTTGACAAGGCGCTCAAGTTACATTCTCAGTATGACTGTCATGTGCAATTCCAGAAATAACTTTAGCGTGTATCTCATTGATCAGGAAATGGGAGTCCAAGTTATTCTGGTAATGCCTGTGGTTGTGGAACGGTCAGCTGGCCTGTTTTCCTGAAAGAAAAGAAAAAATATTGCTCAATCTTACTGTCAAATCTGTTTTGACTACTGTGTATTGTGATGATACTTTTGAAGAAAAGTGTTTTATACAGATACATTACAACTTGACAGATACTATACAACTCCTGTTACCCCAAATCTAGCAAATATAAATCACATTCCTGACATGTCCCCTTCATAAAACAATAGAAACCTTCTTAAAGTCAAGAACTAAACATTCTCAGCCCCTCTGTATCTGGAGGGAGTCGAGGAACCGAGAGGAGAAGATGGGGCCAGTACTGACATTGACACTGTTCTGCTCCCATTCACTTTTCCAGACAAGCCCCCTTTGGCCTCCCTACTCTGGTGCGCTAATGTGGAACAGCTGGACCTCAGCTTGGGAGACGAGAAGAAAAGGAGACTTTACTAGGAGCAGCAGTAGGGCAGCCAGTTTAGGAGGTGGCTGCTACTCAGACACGCAGGCAGAGCTAGAGGGAGATAAAGAGCTTACAAAAGAAGAGGAGAGAAAATTAAGGGTTTAGGGAGAGGGGATCAAGCAAGAGTTTTGAGGAGGTGACAGGAATGGTAAATTGATTCAACTTTGATATATAGAAGAATGACCTAGAATCTTAATAAGTACTGTTATGCTAAGTTATGTTAATTAGCCTAAATGTACTTAGACTGGAGCCATCCGCTTTATCTGGACCCATTTTTCCACATTCTGTAGAACTTTATCACGGTGGTCTCAAGGTCAGTATATGATGAGCCCAAGTCGTATGAGGAGAAAATCAGTTTGACCGCTTGAAATCAACATAGCAACCGTGTATAAACGGAATAGCACACCACATGGAAGGGAGTCCACGGTGTGGGGAGGGGGAGCGGGGGTACTGTAGCAAGAGAGAGCACTGCAGAGGAGAGAGCCTGTCCATTTATAGACATATTTACTTGAGCGGCCTGTTAGCAGTGACCATCTTACACAGTGCACCGCGGCACAACAGTGCCTGGGCGGTCAAGAAAAAAAAGAAAAGCAAAAAAAAAAAAACCTGACTGAGAAAACATCTACATTCTTGCTGCAGCTGGTTCCCCACGCCTTATCAACTGATTAATTCTGCTATGGCTGCTTTGCTCCAGAAAGAACAACAGACACGCTTGCAATTCATTTATTCTGGGGCATTATAATTTTATTAACTGATGTATTTTTATTTAGTCTGTTATCAAACAAGAATGCCTCTTTTGACGAAGTTGTCACGAATATACATTACAACAATTATTATCGGACTGTCCCTTAACAGTCCTGCTGCCAAGATATAAAATATTTGAGAAATTATTCTAACTAAGAAGGATGCTGTTACTACAGAAATAACCCAGTCAGTCAACAAGTGCTCTAGCGCTATTTAAAGACATGACAAACACCACAGAAGGATGCAGAACATGTGTGAGTGTGTTGGCTGGCAACACTGCTCTCCAAGGCTCCTTGTGTATTGGAGTGTTGCTGTGATTGTGAGTGTTTGCACGAGGCGCTTTGGCTGATAGCAGCTTTCAATGGCGTGTGCGTGAAAAAACAACCAGTTTGTTGTGAAAGAGAGAGAGAGAGAGACAGACAGAGAGAGAGACTGTGGACAGGAATGGAGATGAATTATTTAAAGCAATAATCTGCTAACACTTTCTAATTCTATCCTCCTATATATTATATATTTTTATATATGTGTATATCCTCCTATAACAGTCCATCGTTCCTGGCCCTGACAGCTCCACGCACACTGCAATGATCGCCCGGGAGTCAAACATCTGCACCGATACACCACCAAACTGTCAAAATGCCTCCCATGTGTGTCATGCTCATGGCGAGTGTGTCCTGAGTTGTATTATTAATCTTGCGAAAACAAGGCCACTGCTGTATTCCTGGCTCAAACTCTTCCTACCTGACATCCTTATTGATTATTTGTCCACCACCTTCTATAAAACAAGACCATCTTCACCTGCGAGAATTGTATAGTTGTATTCTCAAGTGTCAAAAGAATAAACTGCATTATTATAGATGATAATCTTGTTTAAAATCAATAGCATAGATGGAATAGATAGTGTAGGAACTCCTTTGTGAGCAAAAGAACCCAGCTGACTCCTGCTGAAAGCCGGTCATGTCATCCGCCGTACATCCTAGCCAAGGTCAGGCCAGTCAGTCGGGCGGTGAAAGGCTGACCTTCTCCTCAGCTTTCCTGCTGGTGCTTGTTGGGCTTTTATTGCAAACATGACTGGAATGCCAGTGGTCACAAGAATGCTGATGAAACAATATACAACCCTGTCATCTCAGTCTTCCAGGGCATGGCTGCTGATCTCTTGTGGATTGTCCATACAAGTTAAGATTAGTATTACATCAAACAAAACAAGATACTGAAGTAGTGGCCAAATGGGTTTTAATCAATTAGCCTACTGTATATACAGGATATCCCTGGATGAAGCCTCATGGCCTGCTGACCCAGTTAGTCCATGTATGTCTCTGGTGGGTGTTAGTAGTTCTGCTGGTATCTGATATACTGTAGTTTACAGCCGTGGCTAGATTAGTGCTCTGCATTTGGACTGGATACAGAAGAGTCTGGCAGTAATGCCATTGTAGAATGTCTCAGGTTAGGCTCACACCTCGGGGGAAGGAGCAATGC
Source organism: Aphredoderus sayanus (assembly GCA_027564795.1). Taxonomy (NCBI): domain Eukaryota; kingdom Metazoa; phylum Chordata; class Actinopteri; order Percopsiformes; family Aphredoderidae; genus Aphredoderus; species Aphredoderus sayanus. The sequence goes on along the minus strand of JAODUG010007756.1, from coordinate 2,019 downwards.
AAGGGCACCTTCCTGAGAATCACCCTCCTGAGTGTGTCACTGGTGTGGGTGTGGGCGATCTGGCTCTAGCCTTGGTGATAGAGCTATTTACCTTTGAATCACAGCATCGGGAGGACAATGTGGAAACATGGCATGTACTGTACTGTACTGTACTTATTAGGAAAGGCCAGGGTGGGAGTCCCCATGCAGGAATGTAAGTGTAAGCGCAGCCAGACAGATATGGGGTAATGCGTGTAGATGGCGGGTAATTAAACGTATTGCTCATGTCTTGCCTGGCATTTCTGGGTCAGCGTATTCTTAGAGCGCTACAGCCATGTCTTCACAAAGCCTAAACAAATGTTGATGTTTGATGAGGCTTTGCAATGGTGGCAGTGCTAGATCAGACGTCCATTAAACACACCAGGTGCTCAATCACTTTCATTCCTTACATATTTGTCACCTGGCGGCATTATTGTGCACCCGTATATGTATATGAATGTTGTGCCTCACTTCGGTGTAATCACACAGAAGTATAGAGGTATGGTGGAGATGATATATTCCTACTCTGGTTTTAAAGGCAACTCAGAGGAAGTATTCCTAATTCAATTTTAACGCATAACCCTAGCCTGGACTTCTGTCAGGTCTATGAAAAGCATAACGACCCTCACTTTGGGCTGTTATAAAAAGAATAGGCACATACCACAGAGGGTAATGGTAGCCTTAGCTGGTAGCCCAAGCTGTTTGTTACATTAAAAAACCTTCAATTATAGGCAAAGGCCTTCCTTAGGAGCTTGGTGGCTGTTCCAGGACTATAGTGGAATAGCAGGGTGGAGTATTTGTCCTGCCTTTCCTTTTCATTCCCTTGTGCCACCCTCAAGCACAGGCACTGTTTGCCAGTTATCCTTGGCAGAGCCAGGCAGGAAACGTATTACAGATTACAAAACATGAAGGCAATGTCAACACGTGCATATTGGCAAAAGTGATGAGTGCAGTCCATACTCAGAGTTTACCCCTAAAACCCCCTCAAACTGCTCACTCATGGGATTAGGGCAAAGCCAAATCTGCATTTGAGAGGAACATGCCTATAGCGTGTAGCCACTAAAAATGTCCCTCTTGGAAAGCAGTTATAGCGTATCATGTTGCTCTCAACAGTACAGCCCATGTGCACACATATCTGCTGAACAAGCTATATTGACCAAGCCGGCTGGCGACCAGGCGTTTTATCTAAGTTACACCGCAACAAAGACCACTAGCACCTCTACCTAACTAACACACTTTAGCAGCATTGTTAATGTAGGAGCTGTGAATGAGCTGACAGCGCAGGGAAGTACAGCCATGGATCTCACTCACCGTATGCCTTGCAGTGGATGGGATGCTGCCTGTCCCGGGGAGCGCCGTGCGTTCTGCTGAATGCTGCAGCGCAAGCACATGCAGCGTGTTGCTCCCGTGCCGTCTGCCTCCGCCTCGGGACGCGCTTCTGTGTCGGGACGTCTGCCGTACAGCTGCTTCGGAATTTCTCTCAGGCACAATTCCCCTGTGATCCAATCTCCTCCTACCCACCCTCTTCCTATCTGACTCTCCCCCCTTCACTCGTCCCCCCCACCACCCTCTGTCTCTCTCTCTGTAGCAGCACCTGTGCTTGCCTGTCCCTGCCTATCGTGCCCACAGCCTGTTTAGAGCAGACTTGCGGTGGCTGCGGTCTCTCTTGTGCCCCCGCCTCCTGGCGTCGCTGCGGGATGGACAGCTGCGGGCTGTGTGTCCTTAGCGCAGGAGCTCGGGGCCGCTACTGTATGCAGCTAGTCTGGCGCTGCAGAGAGGCGCTGGAGAGACGCTATAGCTGACTCATGACTCATGGGACGCCGGTTACTGATTTGTGGGAGTCATCATCTTTCTCTCCTCCCAGCTCCTCCTCGACCCCAGACTGCCTAAATCTGATTAAGGATATGTATGTGTATTTGGAGACGTCTTTCTCTCTCTCTCTCTCTCTCTCTCTCTCTCTCTCTCTCTCTCTCTCTCTCTCTCTCTCTCTCTCTCTCTCTC
>JAODUG010007748.1:0-27332 GCA_027564795.1 Aphredoderus sayanus | reverse complement strand
ATTATTAATAAATAAATAAATAAATACACTCAGCAATGCCAATTGAAAAACACACAAATCATACACAATCAGATGGCTCCGCCGTGTGGCTAAATACTATATTTCTGAGTACATTACGAGGGTTAAGATAACTCGTCTGAAAGATTGGATATTCTAGGAACAGACACAAAATAGAAGTAGGACGTTTAATCAAACATTTTCATCGGCTTTTAACTACGTCCTGGTTAGGCTGTATGTCCGAATGTGTTTTGCCAGGAAGCTAGCTAGCGCGATTTGTTTACTTTGCACCACACAAAATACAACTTGTAGGCTGGCAGGTTAACTCAGTAGGACTCTGCCTCACCAATGTTTCTCTGATCAGCTGCTACTCCGTGCTGCAGCAGGGGTTGTAGCCAATCTAGTGGTCTGTCCACTGACCATGGTCACTACAACAAGAGGCGCTACCACTAGTAGTCTGGACTAGTTGCCGTGGTCATGCTCGTGGTCTCTGTGGCAAGTCTCGTGGTCCGTCGTAGTAAGTGTCGTGGTCTCTGTGGCAAGTCTAGTGGTTCCTCGTAAGTGTCATGGTCTCTGTGGTCACTTATGAGTTTTATTACTGGTACTGTACAGCATTTCGTGGTTGTTCAGACATCTAAAATAAAGTGTTTTATAAATAGTCTACTCGATGTGTGTTTTCCAAGCATAATATTGGTGTATTTACGTAATTAACGCCAGATATTATATATATATTGTGTCTAGGACCACTAGTTGTAGCGCCCCTAGTGGTAGTGACCATGGTCAGTGGACAGACCACTAGATTAGCTAAAACCCCCTCTCCCATGCTGTCTGCTCCACTGCAGGGCGGGCAGGGCTCACGCCACACACATACAACGATATATTTTATTTTATCGCACAGCTCTAATTATTAGTAAGTATACATATTGTCAAAATGTACAATTAGTACAGTTAACAACCTATGTTAGGCTATGCTGAACTAAAGTTAAACAACATGTAATTGAACTAAATGACATTGACACTTGAATGTAAACGAGTCCTCACCTCTACTATGTCAGAGTTAGTTCTGCTCTCGTGTGGTTCGTTGTACTCTGTGTATTTCAGGAGCACCTTGTCCATGTCGGTACTGGCGTACTGGAACAGCTTGTTGGAGCCATTGAATATGATGAGAGCAATCTCACAGTCGCACAACACGCTCAGCTCATATGCCTTCTTCATCAGACCGAACTTCCTCTTGGTGAACGTCACCTGAGAGCACAGAGAGACAGGCAGAATCTTGTTTACACTGCCTGACAGTGCACTTTACATGTGTCTACATTGTAAGTGCATCATTTAGAGACTTTAGAAACAGATTTACAGTGGATACAATTCCAAAGATTATAGAGCATACGGGATTAGGTATGTTGCTCAAGAACGCTTACAGGTACGGCTGGGCAAATTGGGGATCAAACCCCATTATCTTTCGACTGGGAGTTAGTCACCCTATACAGTAGCATTACATTGCATGTCACTTTACTTTAAGATAACACACAGATCCCTACAGAAACAGTATGCATGTCAACAACAGAGAGACAGAGAGAGAGGGTGCGAGAGATACCAGTATCTTTGTCTGTTCCCTGTATCGGCATTATATTTATTTGAATGGTTGTATGTACAAATGTGCACAGTTCTGATTAGCCTCCATGATCAACTGTTACTTGTCATAAGATTAGAGAGCATCAAAGAGGGAGAGGAAAGAGAGCAGGGATGCAGACATATTGATCTAAATGGAATATGATCCAAGATGCAGAAAGACACACAGAGGGGGGGAGGGTGAATAGTGAATACAAGGTCTCCCTTCTCACCCACCAGTGCATCTATGGAAACGCCCCCCCCCTACCGCAAACTCAACACGATCACTCTGCTCATCGAAATCACACCGTTTCCTTATCCCAGAGACTAAGCTGAGCACCATGAGTGACCGGGCTTTCTGTTCTGCTGCTCCTCAAATCTGGAATGACCTTGCCGACTTCTTACGGGAAGGTCATTGAGACTTTTAAAAATGGTCTTAAAACATTTAAAACATCACATTTTTTATCTGTTAAGTAATGTTTTCACAGTACGTCTCAGGAGTCTACAATGTAGCACTTTGAGATTTGTTTCAAATGTAAAGTGCAGTACACATTAAAACAATTAAGACAGACAGAGAGAGAGAGAGTGAGAGAGAGAGAGGCTCAGAGAGAGGAGAGGGTGGAGATCACAAAACAACTAGTGAGCAGAAGTGTGTCAATACTGTATGTCACTATGATCCACCTGGTTGTCCGATGTCTTGATAAATCACTCCATATTTTTAACTGTGGTTGCTTGATCTGAGAAAGCCTGTTCCCAGTACCACTTTAGTAATCAATCAAATAGAAAATGTGTCTGCATGTGAAACAGGGTTGGATAAAGCAGTGTTCAGACAATGTCCAGCAGGTTTTCCCCATAGATAAAAGAAGTGATTTCACTTTTAAGACTCATTATGATGACTTGCTGAGCCTCCAAAAATAATATCTCCATCCAATATGGCAGACAACAAGCTGAGAATTCCTGAGTTCCCTTAACGAATAACATCCAACTCCACCACACAATAGCTTCTTACACTGCAAAAAATAAAGAAAATGTTACAGTTCTCCTGAAGTGTAACTAGCTTTTTGTTGTTGATCGGACTCTTTTGCACACACTCCACAACTCAAGACATACTTTGCATGGGATATCATGGTAAACGTTCTTACTTAATCTGACACTGAAGCTTGAGTGTGACTGTGGTTTTCACACAGGGCGGTCATCACACCACCTGCTCTGACCTGCAGCAACCTCTGACCCCACCCAGCCTGAGTCAGGTTCAGCAACAAGGTGTGAATTAGCAGAATTAGCAGTATGTGAGTTGCAAAAGGTCTTGAAACATTCATTCAAGTACAACTAGCCGGTCAGCACATGGATTTATAATAACATACTGTGTGTAAGTGTTTTCCTGACTGGAGCTGTATTTATTTATTTTAAATCATTAAAATATTGTAAGCTCTGAGTGTTGTACTGTGTGATGTGCACTGTTTGATACCTCCTGACTATAAAAGTAAAAACTTTCCTCGCTATTTGGATAGTGTGTTGGTGTTTATCATCGTTATCAACGATAACGATGATAACGATTTCCTCTGAAGTGGAAAGATTATGACAACATAATGACAGTAAACTCACTCACTCTCATTAACACATCCCCAGCCTCCTACAAACATCTCCCTCTCCAAGTTACACTCCCTCAACAGACACATCAACACGTGTTTGGCTCTGTTGGGCTTGCTAGATGAGATATGAGTGTTATCACGTATGACAACAAAATCACTGTAGGGATTCATGCTGATTAATACTGCAAGTGAAATCATTTTCACATGATGGAAAATAAAACTCATTATGTTCTGTTTTCAGACTAACCAGTGTCTGATCCAAGCGTGCTGTCTTACAGTATACTGTACTGTATGTCATCTTTGAATTTATCTGCAATGCCCATAGAACTGTATTAATACAGTTCTATGGGCATTGCAGATGTTGTGCAAGCAGATCCCATGCTACTGTACATCAAAACCAGTGATCAAGTCAAACTTTAGTTTCCAAGATAGTGTAGGACAGACAGCTGAGACAACCCAACAACAAATATAACCACCAGATATATTTACTTTCTAGCCGCGTTCCTATTTCCAGCGGCTGTGCCTCCTCTCCAGACAGGCTGGCATTTGTTGTGCTGTTGGGGATGAGATATAGATAGTGTGGATATATATATATATATATATATATATATATATATATATGAGGAGACAGACGGGGAAGGATTCCAGTGGCCAGTGTGGCTGGGCTGTGAGATGGAGGGGCCGTGAGAGAAGGCCACTGTGTGTCCCTTCCCCTGACCCGCCCTGCTAATGACAGGGTGCCATCCTGCCCCAGCTAACCCCAAATTACTGCCCTCGCCACCAGCTGTGACCGCAGTACTCCGAGATGTAAAAACACAGAGGAATCTCTTGCAAACACAGGGGTACCCCAGCATGTTCCTTGAGGTGCCCCTTATTAGTAGTCACACGTTGCAGGTCGGACATTTGAACAAATGCATGCAGTCGTTGGAGTGCGGGACATCCTTCAGATCCCTCAGCCCTGCCTTCTGCACACACCGATGGGCGCCAGTGGGCTCAGGCCCGGAGGATGCAGGACAAGACAGCTAGTATTCCTTCACCACCCTCAACCAACCACACCCTGGTCTCACCACACCAGACCAGCCAGTCTGGTCTGAGGAAGAGTCAATACACATGGAGACACTCTTAACTCAACAGTGCTGACTGCATACACATCACATGCATGCCATTTTGGCCCAACGGGCCTTTAATGGAAGATGATTTTCAGCTTTCTATGTAGTGCCAGTCTTGCTTTGATCAATGTACTGTAGCTCAAAATGTAGAGCAATATGTTATCGCTGCCAGGTTACAGGTTCCATTCAATTGAAGGTTTATCTTGTTTAAATATGTTAAGTCAAGTCAGGTTTATTTATTTAGCCCTTAATCACATTATAGTCTCAAAGGGCTTTATAAGCCCACATCTCACATGGAAACAAATAACACCCCCTTAACCTCAGTCATATCATGAATATAACATAACAAGGCTGATGATATGAAGTGATGCTCCAGTGCGTCTACAATGGTAATCAAGTCTCTGCTGGTACCCTCGTTTCCTACTATATTGAAAATGTAATTCTTTTGTCTAAAATATGTTGTCATTCTGTATCAAAAAGAATATTTAGCGTTTCAAGACCAAAAGGTAACATACAAGTATACTATTTGCAGATGATGGTCAGATGTTTATGGAAGTGTGTGTAGACATGTGACCGAAATAATTTCATTCCGATATGCTAGCCTGTAAAGTAAGTATAAAATAAGAAAATGGTAACTCTGACCTGTCGGTTCCTCTCGTCAAGAATCCTGGTGATTTGGATCTTCTTCCTCCCCATGGTCAACACAACCTTTGTACTGTAAAGCTTTAAGAACAATCCAGATCCTCCAACTCTGTCAGGAAAACTCCAGTCTCAGACCAGATCTTTATCTCGTATTTCCACTTTGCTACTCCGTCGTCCAGCATTAGCCCCACATAACCTAGAGAGAGAGAGAGAGAGAGAGAGAGAAAGAGAGAGAGCAATTGAGAGAGAGATACTGAGAGGACTTCAGTCAAGTCTTGTTGAGGCAGTCACTACAACATGAACTAAAGCACAAAGACACAACAGAGGCTTTCAAATCTTCAGTCAGATGGAAACTGCTGGCAGGTAGCATACAACTGTCTGAGAGATGGAAACATGTCTGAGTATCTGCTTAAATCAGCTTCAAACACTTCCTCAACTCATCATTGTAGTTTTGAAACAATTCTCATTTGTTTATTCTTCCAACCCTTTTTCTCCTATATTCTATTCTTCCCTCCTTCTCTCCTCCCCTCTCCTTAAAGATCAAGTTTGCAAATATGCAAGCAATATGCTTGCATATTTAATAATAATAATAATACAATTAATAATAATAATAAAACAATAATAAAACATATGATGCCATTTTCTGCCTGTTTGCTTTACAATAAAAGTTAACTATATGCCCCAGATGTCTGATGCACAACATCTATGTTGAGTCATTGCAAACATCACGTGTAGCTTTTCTGTTTTACCACAGCAGAACAGAGCAAATGTAAAGTGCAGCTGGGCCCTGCTAAGCCCCCAACCCACCGACCTCAACTTTAAACATGTATGAACAAAGCGATTAGCCAAACGTGCACCTGTTTCAGGACAGATATTTTTTTTAGCAGGCAAGATATATAGCCAATTGCTGGTCATTCTCACTGTCCAAAACAGTTTTGACAAACACTTTGACTCAATGTCGTAGGAAATAAGGATATGTTATGGTACGACTTACTCTCATTTCTGTTTTCAACACCACCATGAAGGAATTAGACATCAAATATTATGGAGAACGTATAGAACATTGTATTTAACAGAAGGCTCTTGCCCACAAAATCCATTTGTATTTTATAGACCATTCAGCTCTTGAATGAACAGGACTGATTTGCATAACACATTATTACCATAATGTGCCATGTCCGTGTTTGTTGATACACACTATATTCAAAGTAAGTATTCTATCGTTCAAAAAAGTTACAACAGTTGCAAACAAAATGTTTTCTTAAAATGATTAACTCTTAATTTACTGAAAGACACATCTACTGCAAAGATCATTTGTTAGACAAACACAGAAAGACCCTTTTAATTGAATGCATTATAATTCAACACTTTGTACATTCAGCACATTTTCAATGCTAATATGGTATACTGTATACAATGCATGTAAAATACATGTTGGAAAACAACAACCTAACAAAGCTTTCACTGGAGTGTTTTTATTTTCATATGCAAATTAGGCTCAAACACCAGTGTGCTCACCGCCTGCAGAGTCAACCTGGCCTGCTTGGGTTTCAAAGCAAAAGATCCTGGCTTCAGCATGATTGAGAAATCCTGAGAGAGATACCAATAAGCAACAGTGAACTTGTGTTTAACCCTCGACTGTTGCATTGCTAGCTCAATAGTATGTCCTCCCTCAGATGTGCACCATAAATTAACCCCTTGTTTACAAACGCATTTACTATCCACTTCCATTGTTTCTATCAATGTGGAGAATTAATTAAATTGATTTATGGTATATTTTCTTTCAAACATAAATGTACCTTAAAGTGAACAATTAACATCTGCAAACCAGTGTATGTCCAAACAGACTACTGTTACACAACTGATAGAATTGCATGGGGTGGCGTTGGGCCCTTCCCAAGGTTTCATTTTCCATAAATGAGAAGTGTTTGAGGTTATGTTTGGCCGCTGTTTATTTCCAGTGTTAAAAGTGGGTTTGTGAATCCCTTCAAGCCTAAATGGGATAACAAGCATTACATATAATCTTGACAAGACTTGACCAACCAAACAGATTTTCATTTAAATCAATCTGCCACTTTATCCATGTGCAGATTATTTAGACATTGCCTGCAACATTCAGTATTATGTAGGCAGGGAGGAGCAAACTGATGTCTCCAGTTGTCAGCTGTTAGCCAGGCATGGCTGGGGCACTAGCTGTGATGAATGCATCATCCACTAGGACAGGCCTGCTCCTGCCACAAGCACACTGAGCCAGCTAATGAGGTTCTCCCTGAGACTTCATGATTACCGTAATGTCATCTCCCCACCAGCAGCAGGGCTGGTTAACACCAGCCAGATTACATGGCTTCAACTGTCGTTATCGCCCCCCCTCCACACACACACACACACACACACACACACATCTTAGAACCTAAGACATGTTTTCCTGTTTAGACGGCACGTGTGAAAACATGTATTGTTTCACTTGTGTGTGTGTGTGTGTGTGTGTGTGTGGACACAGCTGGTTTACTCCCAACAGCTGCTTCATTAAAATACCAATGAAGCTTGCATTCTTTTTAACCAGTTAACATTAACACAAGAAAGCAAAAATATAATCCTATAGTGCGTATTGCCTTTCAAACCCATAACACTGCTGTGATTAATGCAAGTTTAGCGTGATTTCTCTATGATCCTGCCTACAATAAAAATAGTCAAAATGCAATAAATGTTATTGCAAAATCCTGAAAACCTATTTCATCAAATAAATAGGCCACGTGAACCTACACTCCAGCTAGTATAGCAATCCATGACAATGACAAGTACGCAACGGCAAATACGCAGGCCTGTGTTGGTAGCTGACAACAAGACAGTGACAGGGCCCCTTTAAACAGCCTTTCACACGTGGCAAACCATTTTAATATAATTTGATGGTTTTCATATCCTGTAGGTATACCCACACACACCCACATACTGTACACACATACAGTATTGCTAATCATTTTATAATGAAGATATAATGTATGTTTTTGGAAATTTCAATGTAATGATTTGCAACCCTTCATAAAAAGGATCCCAGGGCAAAGATCTGTCACCCTAACATGTTGATGGCAGTTGGCAGCTCAGGTTTGTATAAATTATTTTAAAATGTGATAATTTCTGCCAACACGCTGTACAGTACATGCCTTTCAGTATGTCCTCTTCACCATGCAATGAGCAGAGGTCTGTAGTTCAGTTGTGTAGCTGAGCCCACAATGTGTAGCCCCACCTCTGTCAGGTGGTACCTTTCGTGTCAGTGTATTACTTCCACCTGGTCCATCCATACAACTATATGGGTCCATCCCTCTGAACTTCTGCCTCATGAGTCTCAACACTGTTTCCTGCAACTTTGAGAGGCTGAATATTGAGCAGTAGACTTTTCACAGCTAGTAAAAACCTGACAGCAGCCTACAGATTTAATTACTGGACGGCTGTGATGTCATTTCATTATTGTTGTAGTGTTGGTTTTATGGCAGTAGCACTGGGATCAGATTTTCCTCTCCCTCAGCACAGAGACACTGATGTCATGAACGCAGTCCAGATTGAAATGCAAGCTGCCCTGTAAAATGCACACACACATACAGTAGACACACATACACGCCTCTGGTCACTTTTCTCCTCATAAAAGTCACAAAGTGCAGTCTGTGATTCGTGACTGTGATTGTTAGCACAATGTTCTCCTACCCTATCTGCCAGTGTTTCCCTGAAACCCTGCTGTGAGATGAGAAGTGACAGACACTGATATGGAGGTAGAGAGCAGAGGTGATGAAACTTCTTAATGGTGAGCAGTAACAATTAATAATGTGAGATGTTCCAGGACTGAGAATGAACTGTGAATGCTGCCTCACCTGGTTAAGTTACTGGTGCATGACAGTAGCATACCTTAGAATCCCCTTAAGGACCCCTAGGTGTCCCTGATAAATCACACTTGACAGTAGAATCATATAAACTTTATGCAATGATATAGGGCGCTCCTTCAAAAGCTCCGGCCCACCACATTGGACAAACAAGCAATAGATTCATCAAATTAGGATTAGTGTTGCACGGTAAACCGGTACTGGTACCGTACCGCGGTACTGATTTTCTAGAAGCGGTACTATACTGGGATTTAGATATACCGGTACTTACATGTGCCAAAACAGCAGCGATAAAAGTTGGTCTGTGCCTTTAAGACCGTTTAAGACAAGCGGAGAAGCGTGTGACGTCACGATGGTGCTCTGCTACGTTGTGCTCTGTGCTGCCGCCGGCTTGCACTTTTTACATTCTATAAAGAGTGTAAAAAGTGACAGCAGGTGTGTTTTGTGAAACAAATCCCATTGCCAATAGTAATAATTGAATGAATCCATGAATTAAGTAATTAATGTAATTTGACAGAACTACATGTAATTTAATTATTTAGGTTTAAAGTATGAACATTATTTCACAAAGCCATAAATGCAACCGATGAAGTGGTATCATGTAAAGAAATAAATGTAGACATAATATTTGTTGAATACATTAGCCCTATTTTGCTTGTGGCATATCTAGGATTATTTTAATTATTACAATGTCAAACTATTTTAATTAATTTCATTATGAAACTTTAAGTGCAGTGGTAGAATATTGCTCATATTAATTTCAATAGTACTAGTATAACAAAAATTGTTTTGTTATACTAAATTACCCCTTTTAATTAAATATTAGTATTGTTTCAGTATCGAGTATTGTGATATTTTACTTGGTATAGTATCAAAATCTCAATTTCATTATCGTGACAACACTAATTAGGATTTACATTTTCACAAAATTAAAAAACACAAAATTTTAAACCAATAAACATTAATATTTGCTTGGAACTGTGCTCTACATTGCAAATCAACATGGAGTTTAATTATGCCAAACCACACCACTGTTAGTTTAAGTTGGCACGGCAGAGGGAAAACTATTTACTAGGAGCAACAAAGGCAGTTTTATATAACTGCAGGGAAGAAGACTGAAAGGCCAATATTTGGCAATAGTTTTATTTGATTTTTGTATTTGAGTGAAATTTCTGAGCTTTGCTGTATATTTAGCATCAAACAAGCAACCGTGTGGCCCGATAAGCTGAGAAGGTCCATCCAAGTTTTGGTTGTAGGAGAGGAGAATGGAGGATGTGCTGATTTATGAGCAGTGCGCTGAATAGCTAACCTGGTTATGTGAAATCTGACCACGTACAACTGAGCCATCCAAACAACCAGAGGTTTCCCCTACCTGCCCAGGACTAGGTGGAGAGATTATATCTCACGGACAGGGGCCTCCGCCAGAAGTACGCCTCTGGTACCATATACACTTATGAGCATCCTTATGTTCGAACATGGTATTTGTTATAGACTGTCCATGACTAGCACAGAAGTCCAATAACAAACTCCCACTTGGGTTCAGATCAGGGAGGCCTCCCAATCGCGCCTCTCCAGGTATCTCCATCATTGCCCACGTGCGCGTTGAAGTCTCCCAGCAGAACTATGGAGTCCCCTACTAGAGCCCCATGCAGGACTCCATTCAGGGTATCCAAGAAGGCAGAATACTCTGAACAGTCAGAGTTTCTCCTTCTCCACAACCCAGAGGCGTAAGGAAGCAACCCTCTGGTCCACCGGGGTAAACTCCAATGTAACAGCCACACCCGCCCGGTGCCTCACACCCTGGGCAACTCCAGAGTAGAAAAGAGTCCATCCCCTATCCAGGAGTACGGTTCCAGGACCAAGACTGTGCGTAGAGGTAAGCCCCACCAGATCTAATGGGTAATGCTCCACCTCACGCACAAGTTCCGGCTCCTTCCCCCACAGTGAGCTGACGTTCCACGTCCCCAGAGCCAGACTCTGCCGCCCAGCTCTAGTCCGTCGGGGGCCTTGACCTTCACTGCCACCCATATGGCAGCGAAGCCGACCCCCACGGTTCATCCCACGAGTGATGGGCCCATAGGATGGGAAAAATAATGTAAGAGATGAAAATATGTTTAGAATAATGTATAGTTCTATGGATTTGGGGGCAGAGGATAACAAATGTGTACAGCTGTGTATACTGCGTAAATGTATGCTTTTGTTAGCTTTTTTCACAAACTTATAGGGGAAGGTTTGAGATTTGACACTGCTTTAAATCAGTTGTAATCAAACTGTCCCCAAGACAGGTGGCAATATCTTTTGAAGGGAGAGGCATGACATTATTACATTTCTTTTACAGTTATTGCATGCATACATTTTCCATTACTTCTTGTTTTATGCAGTATTTGGCTATGCTGATGTTACTATTAAGTTAACAAACTATTATGTTCATAGTTTGATCCCCACATGCCTGACCTAAACAGTAATTGATTCCCTTCATGCTCCTACCATACTTTAATTATGTTAACTGTAAAAAGCTTTGCAACAAGTGTCTTCTAAGTGATTGTGTGAAAGGTGGAGAACACAGCTTTAAATCCACCTGTTAAGATGCAGTCTTTCTTTTTTATAGTGAAACTGGTTGAAAGCCTACCTCTTCCGTAGTGGCTAAGTCTGAGGTTGTCAGACAGTTTCAGTGGTTTCAGAGAGAGGTCTAAGAAGCATGCAGGAAGAGAGAACATTCTGTGGCTCAAGAGAGCAGTCATATTAGACTGCTTCGGACTAATCAAGGCTGAGTTTGAATGCAGGACAGAAGGGAAAGACGATCCTATGGTGTAGCCAACTGTGTGATCTGTACAGCAGGAAACATTCTCCAGAGATGAGATCGGCCTATGTTTATGCTCGGCCACTACCAGAGTGGAAAACCTTCACTAGTGGACAGCATTCCTCAACATAATCAACACATGTGATCCTACCTATGATGATACAGAACAAAAACATAGCTCTGAATATGGCTCTGACCTCTCACTGAAGACTGTCTGGAAGTAATTTCCACCATCCAGGACTTGGCAATAATATTCTGACTGTATGCCATGCCAAGCTCATTTCTGCTCATCTACACAACTTGATGGTTGTATAACACTGAAACCCAAATTAATAGTTAGTTAGATACAGTGACAGTTACAGCTATTAGTTAGTCATCCTCGCTGAGAGGACTTTTCAGTAGAGATTCAGGCTTTAACTGTCAGATCCTGAACAATGTAAAAGTGTTAGTTCCTTATAATGATCAAAGGAAAATATTACCACATGTCTCTATCTTACTTATTATATGTTTACATTTTAGTTGGAATCATCCATGGTAAAAATATCCACAAAAATAGGAACGGCTAGCATTGTAAGTGCTACACCTCAAACAACTGACCAATAAAAGTAAATCACCAGAGGTCCTGAGCTCAGCCCGACTATTGCCCTCAATTTTGGCTGAGGTTATAGTCTGTAAACCCTGTTCGCTTTAGCATTCGCACTGCCACCTGGATGGTGGACCAATCAGCAGTAAGGGTAGGTAAGTGCAATGGTATTTAAGTGTTTATAGATAAAGTGATAGAAACAGTTGTAGCAATGATATTGGTTAAAGGCTGTCCAAAAATGAACCAGATATATTCAAGTAGATCTACTACGTAGGAGGCAGCAACTGCAAACACTTTCCAATTGTGCATGCCCAGACCCTGTTCACACAGTGAATTCTGGGTGTGGTTAACCAGGCTAGTCCTGAGCTAGCCATTTACAGTGACAGGAAGTTAATTTGGTAGCATGGTCCTACAGTAAATGGAGGTCAGAGTTCACTGTCTCCCAGCTGGCACGGTTTCGGAGTTTAGTCATAAGCTGTAGAGTAGCCTATTTCACTGCTCCGAGGCACCTGTTTAAAAAGGACTCAAACACACACAAGCAATAACAGGCAATCACATAGCAATGCTAATAATAAATAAATGTAAAATAATCCATATAATCTTATATTCAGACAATTATACTGTCTGCCAGGAGAATATCATTCATCTTGTGTTCAAATCAGTTTCACTCATGTAAAGAAATAAATATTTAGAGGCCTGTGAATTGATGTCAGATGATAGACTAATTATCCATGGTGTAAAAGCAGAAATGTTAGATCAAGTTTTTTTTTTCTTCACACATCCATCTGAACATTTGCCTCCAATGAGCCTAAATAACAACCTGGCAACAAGCCCTCCATATTAACCACTGTGAGTAATCTATAGTCAGACATCAGCCCGGCTAATCAATGTGAGCAATAGAAGAGCGAGGCATTAGTCTCTCTATACAGAAGGCTGATATAAATGCCCATAAAAAAAATGGAGTCAGTGAACGAGGACCCAATATATCCTTTAAAAACAACACACACACACACACACACACACACACACACACACACAGAGCACTCTCTATTTCTTGCTCCTGCGGTGCTAAATGGGAAGCCTGTCCTTTACAAGTGTTGCTATTTCTGTTTACCACAAGGCCCCAAATATTCTGTCATTAGTAAAACTAGCAGGGAAAGCCTTCAGGAACACATTTTTAGTCGGTATCCTAATGGGAGGCAGCTCACAGGGTGGCTTAGTGGTTAGTGTTTGGCACGTAACTAAAATGCTGTAGGGCAGATTTTTGTGATATGTCCTTTACACTACCTTTCAGAATGGCACGCCTCCTGTTTCTTACACTCTATTGCAAAACATTATGTAAAATGCTTTAATATAGTTCAAAACACTTCTTCATGATGTAGCTGCAAGTACATTTCGTAAAACTAGTGAGTGATCTGTGGATTTATTTAACCCTCGTAACCCTACTACTTTGAGCCCTCCTGTTGTCCTCGGGTTTCAAACACACACCTTGTTGTGTCAGCAGTGCACATCATATGTGTGTGTAAGCTGTAGAATTAAGTTTAGCGCCTTCTATCTGCCACAAAGATCTAGTGATTTGGGTCATTCTGACCCAGAGTACATTACGAGGGTTAAGATGTTTGAAAACTTCTGACAACACTGTAAGTTGAATATTCTCGACACATTTAAGGAATGTTTCTGTTGCTTTGGGGGAAAAACTAATTAGATTTATATTGCTATTGCTAACGCACCATATTTCAAATAATGCTCAACCATGAACAAGTGACAAGGAAAAACCAAGGCAGTGTACAAACTGCAGCCTCCAGTGGATTCAGCCAAAGATCAAAAGTTTTTTCAACAAAAAAAGTGCAAATTAATCAAATGAATGTATTAAAGTAACTAATGGAACAGTGATACTCAACCGTTAATAGTCATGTCATCTCTGTCTGTGTCTATAGTCTATAGTCTATAGTCACCTGTGGGCATCGTAATGCAATGGAGGAGTGTAACAATAATAGAAAAAAACATTAATAACAATGTGTATTACAGAGCAAACAGACTAGATTGTCTATCGGTACCCAGTGATTGACCCAGTGACTGACAGCTAACTGGACAGGAGAGAGATGTTTCCACGACTGTGGAAGGTCTCTGCAGCTTTGCAGAGAGACACCAGAACCGGATTACCTGTCTGCCCAAGCCTGTAATCAGTCCAGGCAGCAGACGGGAGCTGTCCGCCCACTGACAGGCAGGATAATTGAAGGTGATGCTACAAGCCGCTGACCCCACTAATGAAATATGAAAACAAAGAGCAGCAGGCAGCCAGCATACTGTATAAGTGGTTCAAACAGGCCAGGAACCCAGGACAGCAAAACTCACTATTGAACCCACAGCTCCAATGGTTGTGTTCATTAATATCTGACATTCTGATTCTCCAGCTCCGTCATTATTCTATTAGATGTTTTAGAATTATAACCTCCAAATATATACAAACATAATAGCCTAACTTTCTACAACTGAAACCTTGACATAGGTTAGTTTGTCAAATCATCTCCATAGGAGTATGGCTATGAAAACGATTAAAACGTCATTAGTCTACCCAGTTTCAAAAACACACTCACTTTTATCATGTATTATTATGGCAAATTACACAATATAGTCTAGAGTACACTACAATAACTTATACCAGTTTAGCAGCTATACCAAAATGGCTTGTAGCCTATACTTTAGGTATCTAATAGCATACAGGATACTGTACTGTATGACACGCTGTCATATCGCATGCTCCATATGCTATTGTTTTGTGTTTGTTTTGTAATATAGTTGTTTGTTTTATCATATAGGCTATATATTTGGCTGTATTGTATTCATATCCATAACAATTTACTTAAGTGTTTAACACTATTATTTTATGATGCTATCGGTTAGATACAGTAACGGTAACGTACTGTAGGCTTGTACTGTTAACGTACAGTAACAGTACGTTAACTTGCTGTCAATCCTTACGGCGCTGTGAACATTGACTAGATACACAACTAATATGTAATATTATGTAATATGCATAAGTCATACACTATTTTTTTAGTTCCGAAAGTGTGAAAACACTTACCTTGTTACAGTACTGTTTAGTTTACAACAAAATCGGAACATCAGACGGATTACTTTCTCTACCCTCTCTCTCTTTCTCTTTATCTCTACGTCTCACCCCCTATATTTATTTTCCTCCGTATTTGTTTTTCTGACTACAGAAGCGACATATCTGTTTAGGGAACTTACCCCGGACCCCTCCCTGTCCTTCAGGCTGTAAAGACACTTTTCCAATCAGTGTCTCCGGTACACACTAGGCAATACGGTCGTGTGCAGGCTTTGGGTCCGCTATTTTTAGGAAACAACTGACAAACTCAGAACAGCAACGCGCTCAAGTCATCGTTTAGCTCCGCCCTCCTCCCTGTGGATGAGCGTGCGTGTGTGTGTGTGCGTGTGTTTTGATCATACTACAAGGTTTTGATAGTGATAAACACTGGCCTTCCAAAGAGCTGATACTAACTTTTTAAGCAAAGGTGCTATAGGATGTTATGGTTGGGTGGGCATTTGATTATTTGGTTGAGCAAAAATACAAATGTCGTTTTTCCTAAATAGGCTAAACAATGGCTAAACTGAGTAAATGTGAATTTGTTGTTTTAATACTTTATAAATTGCCACCTTTTTCAATGTTAACATGCTGCACCATCCAACAGTATCAGTGGCCGTCCAATTAGCAGACTATTTATTCTATTTACTACATAAGACAAAATAAGTAAATGTGAATGTAGGCCAATGTTGTTGTGATAATTTATGAATGGTTAACATGCTGTCTTTCCCCAATACAATTCTATCATAAGTACTGCTCAGTTCTTTCATGTTAAAAGCATCTGTCAGCAGCCAAAGGGAGTGGAGGGCTTGTGACCATATACTATTGGTTGGTTTTTCAAGTTGTTGAGAAAAGCTGTTTACAGTACTAAGCTACAGATTCCATGTTAAGTGTAGGCAGACCATTCAAACTGTAATGTGATAAAGGGCTATATAAATATACTTAATTTTACTTGGATTTACTTCTTTATCTTTGTACTTCCTTTTGTTAGGATGTGCTGTTAGTCACAGTTAGCGTCTAGTTCAGACAATCAGGTGAACTATGAAAACATGATGCAGTCATGCCTCCAGAACACACCGGTCATAGAGAGGGAGGAAATATGTTCTTGAGTGAGTACATACAGCAGCCTATTTGCTGATTCCCTGTACAGGTGACACATCACTGAGATCCAATGACAACAGTGAGGAGGTTAAAGGGACACTCCTTGAGTCTTGTAATGTAAGCCTGTTGCAAAACATTGGTCTATAAGGTTCATAGGCTCACAGCACTCTCTACCCATCATATCACCACCAATTATGTCAAGGGGTAGGCCTATATCTTCAAGAGTCAGAGGTCACAGTGTAGTGCCCTGACATAATAACAAATCTATTTAGGCAGTAAACTATTGTCAGATCACCATCACAAAATCAGACAAATAAACAGATAGACAAACAGTGGTTAAATGCAGAAGACAGTCACATCATAAAGTCAATACATTCTGCTAATATATTTGTCTTTAGTACCACCTTGATGTAAAGGCATTTATATGTCCATTTTACATGACTTAACACGACTGGCTCAAATGGGAATAGGCCATGTCCATGAAACACCACGTCCACTGCAAATTCTGGGATATAAAACTGATTTAATCAGGTACTGTAGGCTAGAGAGACCTGTCTCTCTCAGTGAAGTGTGGGGGCTTCAGACCATAATAGGTACATTTTGTGTCACCCAAAGCACAGCTGTTAAAACTGAGGTAATGTAAGATGTAATGTATGTACACAAAGTCCTGACTTGACCCTGAGCACAGGGTGAAAACAGCTCACAGTTAAACATGTGTTCAGTAGCCTCTCATGAGTCCCAGAGCCTCATGAGTGTGTGTGTGTGTGTGTGTGTGTGTGTTTGTGAGTGTGTGGTAACTCTATGGTTAATTTGCTATAAACTTTATAGTGATGCCAAACCTGTTGCACCGTAATACATTTCTTCATATCAGCAAGTCTTCATTCTATAAAGACTTGCTGATACGAAGAGATTTATTATGGAGATGAAACAGTGAGCAAATGAGGCATGAGAGAATTTAATATACCATGAACTGATGCTATAAATATATTCCTAATGACCATATTCTATTTTTCTGTTGTGAGAAAAGGAATTACTTTCCAGTACAGAGAAAATACCATAGCTACTGTGTCACTTAATGATGTCTCCATTTGCAAATTGACAGGAAAACCCTCTACACTACAGTGTTATTCAAGTACATGTGGGGCTGTTTGTGTGTGTTAGGGCTGAGAGTATACAGGGAATTTAGCACTTACGTTAATTTATTTGTATATGTAAGCTTCTCTGCATTTGTAAATACTATCAAAACAAAGTTGTTCATGATTGTTTGCTTTGATATAGCAGTGTACTGGGATCTCAGAATTAATCAAATACTGCATAACAATGCAGGCTCCCGCAATGAAGATATCAGATGATCAGTTCATCTAGTACATAAATCCCTAGAGTCTACAGTGCAGGCGCTCGCTTTAATATTCTGGACTCAGACTTTGACTACTAAATGTAGCTGGATCTAAAATTTAACTACTGT
The DNA here is from genome assembly GCA_027564795.1 of Aphredoderus sayanus. Taxonomy (NCBI): domain Eukaryota; kingdom Metazoa; phylum Chordata; class Actinopteri; order Percopsiformes; family Aphredoderidae; genus Aphredoderus; species Aphredoderus sayanus. The sequence goes on along the minus strand of JAODUG010007748.1, from coordinate 9,457 downwards.
AAATACCATTTCAGAATACAATATGGAAGCTACTTTATCAGGATTATATCAAGTTTTCATTTAGCTGTTATTTCTTTTATCAGTAATGAGTTCAGTGAGCTATACTGCATGAAGCACTGCTATATGGGCCAATCACTCAAGCCTGTTAATGTGTGACATGAAAACATAAATATTTAATGGTTAATCATGCCCATGTTGCATAACGGAATGCTCAGCATTAAGGAGAAAAAATACTTGTGTAGTCAGTGGTCCATATTTTGATGTTAAGCCTCTTTCTGCATTAAAAAAATGTTTCCTATTTTAATTACAGTTGCTCAAAATGAATGACAGCCGTCGCAGCAATTTGGAAAGTTCTACATGAAGAAACTCATAGCCATGTCTTAGGCTGACACGAGCACATCCTCTTTACACTGGAAGCAGAGTACCCCTGTAGCTATGCTGAGATTTTAGTATATTACAGCATGTGTTATACTATGGATAGAAAATGTTTTTGTTGTTCCCACACATTTCCAAAACAAAAGTTCTTTTTATTTTTATGCAACATTCATATGTACATTGATAAACTGCATCCTGTTTATGAGTGCAGTTTGATGAAACTGAGCACTACTCTAGTAAAATATAGGTCAATGGCTATACACTCTTAGCTGACAATAAACATTTTTATACATTGAATTGTTGAATATCTACTGACTGAAAACCACAACTTTAATTTTTAATAAAGCAATAAGGACCTTTATGGATGAAACATGGCTCCACTGTCCATAGGGTGTTTCTACAGCAAGAGATATTTGCATTTCATGAGAAAAATGTTATCATCCCAAAATATAGTTCAAGACAATCATTCAATAGTGCTCATTATTCATGTTATTCAAATTGCCCAACTCAGGTGCAGGGGTTAGTATGTCCTCTACCAACAGCTGAGTTCTAGCAACAGCTTCTACACTGAGCTGCCAACATAGAAAAGTTAGTTTGACTTGTGTGTTACTGCCAAAATAGGACCAATCAGCTCTGTCCTTCATCCGCCCGTCTCCAGCCAACACAGGCTGGCCCCGTCCTGGGAGCAGTGCATCATATGTGGGGCTGACGCAGGTCAAAGGGGCGGTGCCAATGAGGTGTCATCATCCCTGGAGGTCAAATGTCTGCAGACAGTGACTAGAGCAGCAGTAGGCCACAAAACTTACAGTGGTTCTGCAGAGAATTGGGAAGGAAGAGTTGAAAGAGGGTACTAGTTCCATGCAAAAATTATATACATATGCATTATGCGTGTTACATTTTTAATTTCCATTAGAATAAACATTGTTTATTTTAATTGAGTCATTTATAATAATAATAATAATATTTTATATTGCCATTGTTAGGAGTTTTGTAATCTCTTTGTATTTAGTCTGACATCGTGCACAAGATGGTGGTACGCAAGTCTTGACCTGTTGTGCACCCCTGCTAGGGCAGTGTCACGCAGGGGGAAGAGTTTGGGGTAGACGATGGTGAACATGGGCTGGCTGCAACGGTGACAGTGTCCGAGAGGGAACTGGAGGACGTCCAATAAGCTCTTAGGAAGTAGGCCTGGAGACAGGACACTCAGCTCTATCAGGAGGAACGGACACACATTGGAAAACAATCTGCTTTGATCTGTCATTGTGGTGGAGAGAACAGCATTCTCTTGGATGCTATTATTAACTTTGTTCATTTTTGGGTAAAACTTTAGAATAAATATAACTTAATGAAATAATTTGCACAGTACATCACAACGAATTCAACAAATGATTTAATTAAATCAAGCATTCTTTGACTTTATAAATGTACTAAATATACAATTATACAGTATGTTAATATTTCCAATCAGTTTATAAATTATTTGTTAAATCACAAGCAAAAAATTAATTTATACGTTTTTTTCTTCTGGTACAACTACTAGAATGTCTCAGAGTGAGACTTTACTTGCGTAAAGTCTGGGACACAGCATTGGCTAACTGTCAAGACTGACATGCGAGATATTTTGATTGACATGCATGATGACCAACTCCTTTACATAACTAAACAACATAAATATGGCTGTTTGCAGGTTTTATGAAAATCTGAACAATGCTTTAAAAAAACTAAAATAAATAAATTAAATGTTATCACGGCATGTCAGCACTATGTATCAGATAAGTAAGCATGTCAGCACAAGTTGCTAGTGCTAATGAAGAGGCTGAGACTATATTCCATGAAACAACTATCGATCTAATCTGAATTTAATCTTTGGATAGGTGTTGATAACAGCTCAGGATTTATAGTAGTTGTGATCAAAAATAACAAAACACTTTGCACATGGCTCCAAACAGCCTTCTGACTGGTGAATTGGCCAAAAGCCATGCCGTTTAACAGTCACAACCTTTTCCTTCTATCTTTACAGACACACAGCCAAGTCCTGCGGGCACAAGTTGCGATAACAAAGCGAAGCGTAAGATTGGCGCTGACCTTTAGGGTGGTGTTGATGCGTGCGGTACAGGATTCTCATAGCTAGCTCCTCCAAGGGAACCAGGCGGTCTGACTCTGAGCCAATCAGCTTCACCTCAGTAGGTAGCTGGACCACCTGCCCAGAACCTTCGAGAGACATCCAGAGGACATCCCGCTCAGACACACAATCTGTTATACCACACCTAGAGGTGACCACACACAGGGAGGCTGTTTTTTGGTATGCTGTATGGGACACTGTGCATTGTCTTATGATGTTTGAAGTTGTGTGTCATCTTATGATGTGTGCGTTTCTTTACCCGTTGCAGCCAATAACCTTGTTGTACAGGTAGGAAGGAAGACATTTTAAGTCACTGTTGTTGTCAACAAAGACAAACTGCAGTTCCCGTGACCTGCCAAGATCTGACACAGACACACAGTTATTTGATTTGAACAGATGACATACTAAATATTTGACCTCACAGCTGACAATCTGTATTGTCACGGCTACATCTCAGTACAGTAGCTAGGCATCTGTTTGTTTTTTTAACCCTCATGACGTCCTCCGGGTCAAAATGACCCAAATCACTAGATCTTTGTGGCAGATATAAAGCGCTAAACCCCATTCTATAGCTTACACACACATATGATGTGCACTGCTGGCACAGCAAGGTGTGAGGACAACAGGGGGCTTAAAAGGCACAAAAAACAAACAAATACATAAATAAATAATAAATAAATAAATACACAAAGCAATGAAATGAAAAACACACAAAATCATAGATGGCGCCCTCTGGTGGCACCTCGATAAAGGGGGCTACATCACGAGGGCTAATCTGTAGACCTGTATGATAACTGATCCTCTTCTAGAAGGAGGTGAGAGTGCAGGATGTGACTGGAGAGGAGAGGAGAGGTGTTTTAGAAAAAGTGAGGATAACCTAGATAGTAACACACACACACACACACACACACACACACGCTTCATTCTAATAATACATATGCTCATCCAAAAGCACATTCCAGTGGGCTCGGCTCATTATAATTTGAGTGGTGTATGTGTGTGTTGTCCCCTCCAGGTTCCCTTCCAGCACTCACAGTATGGGGCATCCTGGCACCACACACACACACACACACACACACACACACACACACACTAGGAGGCAGGAAATGAGTGACTGAAACTGAAGAACGGATGAAAGACAGAGAGAGGAAGGGCATGAGGCTGAAGAGAGACAGGAGTGGGGGTAAAAGGTGAAGAGCGATGAATGAGAGTCAGAGAGGTGAAACTACAATCCTCCTCTGGATTACAGAAAACTAGATACTGGGAAGCCCCTAGTATCCAGTGGCCAACCGTCATTATATTATTACTATTATATGTTATCTACTATATTACAACCCCAATTGCAATGAAGTTGGGAGGCTGTGTAAAACATAAATAAAAACAGAATACAATGGTTTGCAAATCCTTTTGAACCTATATTCAATTGAATACACTACAAAGACAAGATTTTCAATTTTCAAACTGCTAAACTTTATGTTTTTTTGCAATTATTCACTCACTGAATTTGATGCCTGCAACATGTTCCAAAACACGGGCAAAAAAACACCTGTTTGGAACATTTCACAGGTGATCTGGTTAATTGGAAACAGGTGAGTGTCATGATTGGGTGTAAAAGGAGCATCCCCAAAAGGCTTAGTCATTCACAAGTAAGGATGAGGTGAGGTTCACCACTTTGTGAACAACTGCAAGGAATTTTGGGATTTCGTCATCATCAAAGGATTCAGAGTATCTGGAGAAATCTAAGCACATAAGCGGCAAGGCCGAAAACCAACATGTCCGTGAACTTCGATCCCTCAGGCGGCACTGCATTAAAAACCAACTCAGAAAGGCAGCTGGCTTCTCTGGGCCCGAGATCATCCGAGATGGACTGCCGCAAAGTGGAAAAGTGTGCTGCGGTCTGACAAGTCCACATTTCAATTTTTTGGGGGAAATTGTGGATTTCGTTTACTCCTGGCCAAAAAGGAAAAGGACCATCCGGATTGTTATCAGCGTATAGTTCAAAAGCCAGCATCTGTGATGGTATGGGTGTGTTAGTGCCCATGGCATGGGTAACTTGCACATCTGTAAAGGCAACATTAATGCTGAAAGGTACATACAGGTTTTGAAGCAACATATGCTGCCATCCAAGCAACGTCTTCTTCAGGGACGTCCACAACAGCGTGGCTTAGTAGTAAAAGAGCAGGTACTAGACTGGCCTGCTTCTAGTGTTATATCACCTTTTCCAGAAAGAAAGGTGATATAACACAGTGGTAAACCTGTCCCTGTCCCAGCTTTTTTGGAACGTGTCAAATTCAAAGTGAGTGAATATTTGCACACAAATTTTTTTTACATTTTATCAGTTTGAACAATATATTGTCTTTGTAGTTTATTCAATTAAATATAAGTTGAAAAAGGATTGGCAAATCATTATATTCTGTTTTTATGCAAGTTTTAAACAACGTCGTTGGAATTGGGGTTGTACTTTTTATAAAACTTGACTTATTTAAGGTACAGTAATTCTACCAGTTAATCATTGTGGTCACATACAGTTGGCAATACGAGTATTTGATACACTGCTGATTTTGCAGGTTTACTCCTTACAAAGCATGTACAGGTCTGTGAGAGCTGGAATTATTACTGGTTGGTAAGTGATCAAATACTTATGTCATGTAATAAAATGTAAATTAATTATTTAAAAAGCATACAATGTGATTTTCTGGCTTTTTGTTTTAGATTCCGTCTCTCAGAGTTGAAGTGAACTTGTAGTAAAATTACAGACCTCTACATGCTTTGTAAGTAGTAAAACCTGAAATATCAGCAGTGTGTCAAATACTTGTTCTCCCCACTGTACATTTAAGTGGTTAATGTGGCATGTGTCTGCTTGTGGGACTACACTACTGGCTGCCACACACCCAGGGGCAGCGAGGCCAGGCAGTTGGTGGCCATGGAGAGCTCGTTGAGGCTGTGCAGCTGACACAGCTGCCTGGGCAGGTGTCTCAGCTGGTTGTGGTCAGCTGTCAGACACTGCAGGGACGCACACTGGTGTAGGCGCTCTGGAAGGCTGCACAGACGGTTCATGGACACGTCCAGAGTCTCCAGCTCTTGCAGGTCCCCGATCTCTGCACGGACACACAATCGGACAGGAGACAGTTTGGGGAAAAATGTCTGAATGCTGCAACGAGTGTGGCATAACATTATCTCATAAGAAGCTGCACCGACTGCTGTGGCATGCTGTGCCTGAGACAAAATGCCAATGACCCTAATGCCATGAGCTGAATTACTGTGTGGTTATAATAACATACCTGGAGGGAGGTATCTGAGCTGGTTATTGGCCAGTCTCAAGTGCCGTAGGGACCTCAGCCGACCAATCTCTGGACAGATGAGCTGGAGGGCGTTGTCACTCAGGTCCAGAGACTGTAGCCTGGCCAAGTTCCCAATGGCTGAGAAGCAAACAATATGGCTTGCATTAGATTAGATAATATGGACCTGGATCAGGTAAACAATAAGATGGGCACCATCAAAATCAAGGACCTCATTTTAAGGGAAACAAGAAGTCAGGATAATCTTTCCGGCTAAATATATAGTTTTGATTCTGTTTGGTTATATTGACCTCTAGGATAGTGTTAAATAACAAAATGAAAAATGTCACTTGCCTTCAGGAACCATCACTATATTGTTAGAGTGCAAGTACCTTGAATCAAACAGAAAAATAATTTTGCATCACACAATTGGTAAATAATTAATGCCGTCTACATTGTTCTAGTGACCTCTGTTGGACATTTGTTAAAATACATCACAAACAAAACTCAAATGAATCCATGCAAGTGAAGGATAACAACATAAGCCATATAAACACACTGAACTATCAACATGTAACTCATAGGGAGTTACATCTGCATTCTGTTTTTGTCAGTGACAATCTTGTAGACCACAAACCAGTATTAATAATAATGATGATAATAATAACAATACTAATAGTGTACAATGTATAGATTAACTGAATACTCACAGCTCAATGAGATTTGGGAGCTTTTGAGCAAGATTATCTGGCTGAGAGCAAGAGAGAAACAAGTGTATTATCAGAAATGCTGATACCAACATGAAATGATTTAACATCCAACTAAATGTTTGTCTATTAAAAGCACAAATTTATTCCAATTTAAAATGTTACTTGCAATTTTTTACTGTCCTCTGTGGAGTGTTAAAATCAATAAAAATGAACTAAAAGCTAGTTTTAATTCAATGTATTTTATTTAAAAGGTGCCCTGCTTCTCAGCAGGTTGACAAAATGCATCAAGAGTGAAAGAAGACAGGTAGAACAGTATACCAGCGTTGTCAGTGAATTCCTTTTCATATAAAGTCTCTCCAGAAATTGTAGGCCTTCATCGCTCAACAACTCCACTGGGAAGTTGTTGAGGTTTCTGTAGTTGAGGAAAAGGTTCTTGTGGCGCTCCTGCTTAGCCATGAATATTGTCTCGTGGAGTTCAGTGGCCATCTCTGGGGCGACACCCCTCCGCCTGAGAGGAGTCCTTCCTTTATGTCATTACAGCTGTAATACAAACAGAAACTTTAAAGAATTCACCATACTACTATTCTTTTGTAAGTTGTCTAAATCAATGTACACTATCTTAGTGCTTTACAAATTCAATTAACCATTATCTGTGAAGACCCTCATTCTAACGCTTTCATATTTAAACACAGTTAAATGTTTTTCTCACCCCAAGTAATAGTATGATAACGCATAATACCGGTATATACATTTTTAAATTGGCCGTGAAGTCTCCTCCTATTATCTGATAACTACTTATGATTAAGGTAACGCAGACCACCTCACTCCGTACGGCTACTGTAACAGTACGTTACTGTACTCCTCTACCAGCTGACAGATATCTGACAGGGACACATAGTGTAGCAACATACTGGATGCCCCAGCATATTGGATGCATGGCATTTTCTTTTCTCCATTTAGCAGCAGTTACCTACCCGTTACGTCCAGGGTACGTTAGATGCATTTACGGTACCGTACAGAGAATAACCGTTCATATAGTTCTACGGGAGTGACCACAGAATGCTAATTGTTAGCTCAGCAAGTTGTCTTGTCATCAACGTTATTTTAGCTACTGTTAGCATGTCAGCTGCGATAACATATACAGCACGAAAGCAACATTTAACCTTCATTTACCTTAGTTTTCAAAAGCTCAAATGATGATCGTTTACATCCCTATTATGTTAATTTCAAACATATTTTCTCAAAGCTATACTGGCGCTTTTACAAAAATGCAACAAGCATAAACAACGCGAGACGTCATTAAAAACGCTAACGTTACTGCCGGGATGGGAATTGTAGTTTTAAGGTTCAGTCCAGAGGAAATCAAAAGCACCTCATTTTAAGGGGCGGGATTAGGAACGACCGGTTAAGAGAATTGGGACGCAGCCCATGTTGTTATGGTACAGCAAGCATAAGGAACGTGGCAATATTTTTAATAAATTGTGATATATCTACTCGCATAAAACACCATAGCAGGTTCCAAATATGCAGCTTCACATTTCACTTTACTCGAAACGTCTTTAAAACTTACTGTTACGTTGCAAACATTTTGGAGGAAATGTGGTCCAGCACTGAACGCACCCTGAGTTGGGCTTCGGTACAGCACAGCACAGCACAGCACAGTACAGTACAATAACGTACTGTAGTTTGTTTAGCGTTGCAGAAGTTACAGTATCATATAGTACTGTACACCGAGAAACTTCGGGAAATAACAAACGAACAACTGGATCATGTCATTATTTGAACTGATAGCGTATTGGGTTGGTCATTGTCTTGTTTATCTCTTTGGTGCTATTCTGATAGCATTTCTTGGATACTGTTTGTATATCAAACACATTCATATGAAATATGATCACATACCTGGCCCACCAAGAGACAGGTACTGTACGTTTAGCCTACTGACAGGCAATGCATTTTATCAATAATGATTTGCTGAGTACTTTACCAGACCAGTACATGATCAATTTTCTGACAGCTAACGTACCAGTTGTAGCCTAGTACATGATTCTGTCTCTCAACAGTTTTTTATTTGGACATTCTGCTACATTTATGAGAGAAATGAAAAACGGAAGAGTTATTCACGACAAACTTCTGCAATGGTGAGCACAAACAAACATGATTTCTCATTTAGTCTTCATTGCTAGCCTAGAGCTAGGCTATATTCACTTGACCAGTCAGGGCTTACACAGTATACTTTAGGAAGTAGGAGCTACTGTTAGCTGTATACTTTATTATGACCTTTAGTAACTGGTAAAAAATAAGATGTGTAATCCCTGTCTCAATCTCTCAATCTGCAATACCTATATACAGGGCTGAGGTGTATGGGCCTGTGTACAGGATAAATAGCCTGCATTATGTCTTTCTGAATGTGGCCTGTCCAGAGACAACAAAGGTACAAACTTTGCCTTTCACCTGGTGTTAACCAACTATGGAATACACGATGGCGACAGACAATCTCTTGCATCATTGTATGTGCTAAAGGTAGTAGATGGCAAGATAGTGTTTTATTGATCACTGAGTGGCATAGTGTAGTCCAGAAATGGATCTGAACAATTTCTATATCATACCTAGATGTACAGTAGGAGTATGGAAATAAACCCTCTCCCATATTTCCCTACAGCTCTACTAACCTTTTCTATACTCTACCCCTGCCTAAGCATCCATGCATTTTGCAGTAATCCGATAGAAATGGAGGTAGTGTGTGTCTGTGTTTAACCCTCGTAATGTACTCAAACATCTCATCTTTGGCCACCTGGCGGCGCCATCTGATTGTGTATGACTTGTGTGTTTTTCAATTGTCATTACTGAGTGTATTTAATTCTTTATTAATTATGTATTTATGTATTTGTGTTGTTTTATGTGCCTATTAACCCTCCTGTTGTCCTCGGGTTTCAAACTCACACCTTGTTGTGCCAGCAGTGCACATCATATGT